>BFEA01000937.1:152528-171398 GCA_003427395.1 Chara braunii | reverse complement strand
TCGCAGTGATGGGAGTTTGCACGCGACGGCCGGGATCGTCGGTGCGGGTATGAGGATCGATGTTGAGTTGATTGGCCCGGGGCCAAATTGGAATTGACGGTGAATGCGCCTTGTTGCGGATTGTTATCTTTGGCGTGAGTGTTCGGCGGTGACGCCGAACTTTTCTCTTCCTGGATCTTGTCATCTTTTATTTTGGACTTTCTTTCCTTTGACTCTCTCTCTCACTCTCTCTCTCTCTTTTTGAATAATGATCCATCTTTTATTTTGGACTTTCTTTCCTTTGACTCTCTCTCTCACTCTCTCTCTCTCTTTTTGAATAATGATGCGTCGGAATGATTGTCCCTCTCTTAAATGGGAATGAGTCGGCCTCCTGTTTCTGTGTGAAAGAACTTCTTTCGGAACTCTTCCCTTAGTTTCCTGGGTAATCCTCCTACGCAAGGACCCCGTCTACTTGTCTTGTGAACGATGGATGCGTGTGTATTGTGCAATGCGATTCATCTTTTCCTGTGAATGTCCCATTTTCGCACCTTCCACAGTGAATGCATGTATAGAGATGCGTGACGTTCCAAATTGATTAGACGAATGTCATCGGGATTTTGTTCGAGAATACAAGAGTGTTTAGATCCATAGTCCCGAACGCACTGCGCATGCCATCTGCCTTATGAGGCACGACATCAGCAGCCACGCCACCAGGCGACCTTGAGAAACAAGGCGCCGGAAACCAACAAGCTGATGTGTGTCTGCTCCCTCGTGTGTCAAGAAGGGTAGATTGAGGGTTGCATGAATGATTTTTGCTCGTAATGATGCCTTCGATTGGGCGTTAGCCTCCCGTATCTCCCATCCCAACGCGACCTTTTCTTTACAATGAGGAAATGACACGTGTCTGTGAGTGGGACGTACGAGAAGCCGTCGCACAAATCGGCGGGCAGTATTACTTCCCTCCGGCCAACTGTTGTTCTGGGTTCGTAGACGCCGGATTTGTCATTATCGATACGCACTTTCCACCCTACTCGATATTGTTGCCATTTAACGAGATGATCGTCATTCCGTGGACAGCTGTGGCGCCCCATTGGCCCCGCACTCTGTGCACGGAGTGCCAGCGTTTCGATCGCTACGAAGCGAAGGGCTTCCACTGCCGAATACGGAGTGATGACGAGCATAAGGAAAGAGTCACTCGGCTGAGACCATCCACGTGCGACTCGGAACTGACCAGTGAACGATGACGAGATCTGATACGAAAACGAGACACGCGAAGCGTGCCAAAGCCTTTCCGTTCTAAACGACGGGCTGTAGCTCGTTGGGAAGCCCGACCGTACTTTTTGGATTGAATTTGGATCTTTCTGTTTTCGTGCCAAGTCCGCGCGCGCATTCTGCGACGTGCGAAACTAATCGACTTGCTTCATCGGACCAACACGGGGGATTTCAGTTCCGTCTGTGTCCCCACACTAATTTCCAAAAATCCTTGGCACACCCCTTCTTGCTGTTTTTCTGGGCCTCTTTTCCGCACAGCTAACACTCCGAGTGGAAGACAGCACAGGGCGTGAGGTTTGGTATCGCGCGTCACACGCTCCCCAGCATCAGCATCAGCATCAGCATCCCCGGACAGAGAACCGAGGGTGTGCGAGAGAGGAGAAATATAGTGAGCTTAGGGCGTACTCACACATGCACTAACTGCACTTACGGCCCGACCTGCATGGATGTGTATGGCCTCAATTAGGTCCATTATGATGTATCTGGCCTCAATTACGTCCATATCATGATGTAAGTAAGAAAGTCCCTGTGTGAGTACCCCATTGGAATGAGACGGGGACTTCATGAAGGCATTATTAGAAAAGGAAAAAACTTCAGAAAAGACCAAAAAGGATCCATCTGTCTGTCCATTATTGGTGTTCCTAAGACCTTACAGATTTTATTCGTAAGATACAGGGAATCCAAGACAAGTTGAGACAAATAGTCACAGACAGGTGGATTTGCAAAATACATTTTGGCAAGGACCCCACAGCTTTGCGGATGGAAAAGTGGTTTGCCCACGAAAAGCGGGCAAGTCATTTTGGAAAGTCGGACAGTACTTTTTCTGGGACCCCATCGCAGAGGGCCAAATGCGCTTGGAAAACCCTTTGGAAATCAGTTGAGCCAATCGTTGCCTGTTTCAGTTGGCACTCGTCTGTTTTGTTCTTTTTTCCTTTTTTTTGTTGTTTTTTTTTTGTGGCACTCTTCATCTCTATTGGCTGCTTTCCTTGTCCGAGACTTTTCCAGGAACAACATGCCCTCCCCCCTACCCTCTACAGTCGGCACAAAATGCGGCGAGGAATCCTCCCGTGAGACTTTTCCAGGCCGTGGACTATGTGAAAACACAAATTGATGTTTTTCCAAGCCGCAATCTTCGGTCTGTGGCGTCCTGGAAAAGGGTTTGCGGAAGAAATTTCACCTTTTCCAGGACATTTCCGGCAGGCTGTGGGGTCCTGGAAACAGCTTTGCGGCAAAGTTTTTCCTTTCCGTGGGGTCCTTGCCTTTGGAAGAAGTCAGATCCTTTGTTATGAAAACGTGGCCTGTAGGGCCAGCACCAAGGGTACAAGGGGAGGGTGGGAGCCCTTGGAAAAACGCGGGCGCCTTGCGCCGCGTGAAACAGCAAAAGAGAAACTCACGGACGTTTTCCCTCGTACTTCCGCGGGTTCATCTGCCGCTCTGCGGAGGCTCCGCCACTGCACCGGTTGGGGGACATCAAGTGCCTTGCGCCCCATTCACAGCTTGGACGTACCTTAGAAAATGGCGGTTCTCCTCCTGCTCAGGTGCCATCCGGAACTGGCCTGGAACTCAACAAGGAACTCAGCCTCCTACTTGCTCGGGGCATGGATCCACCGTGAGTTACCTGTCCCAGGTAGCTCTGAGTCAGAGTTCCTTTGTGTTTTATGAAGATTTTGAGTTTTCCCTCCAGGACAACTGGATCAATAGGATCCTTGCAAATTACATAATTCCTTTTTGGTCCTTATTATAAATACGAATACCCCTCTAATTTGCTGGCCCAATCACAGGCCTTAAAACTCATCTCATAATTTTATATGGACGGACGGACAGATGACTCTGGACGGCGGATGGACGAAACATGAATAATGGACAGACAGATGGATCATTTTTCTTTTCTTTTTTCCTTTTCTAATAATGCCCTGATGAAGTCCCCTTCTCATTCTAACCGGGTGCTCACACACACAGGGACTTTCTTACTCACATCATGATATGGACGTAATGGAGGCCAGATACATCCAGGTCAACCTGGTTTTTTTTTGGGGGGGGGGAGGCGGGGAGAGGGAAAGGTCAACCGGTTAGTGCTTGCGTGAGTACGCCCTAAGTTCAGTTCATTATATTTCTCCTCGCTCGCACACCCTCGGTTCTCTGTCCGGTGATGCTGATGCTGATGCTGGGGAGCGGAGGCCTCACTGCCAGAATGGTTGTCCGGCTGGGGATGTGTGTGATTGAACAGGGGAGCAGTCACGGGGGAGTTGGTTTTTTTTTTTTTGTTTTTTTTTTTTATAAAAGGCATGCATGTATTAAAAGCACAAATCCAAATTGAGGCCGGAAAAACCTCGACATTTCAACCCGGAGGAAAAACGGGGGCCATTACCCAGCTTAGGCTATAGCTGGAAACCGGGTCCAGTGTCCCATTTGAGCATCCTTTTCAAAAAAAGTGGCAACGAGGAACAAAGGAAAGGAACTATCTAAGCAAATGAGGGATCTGAGTCCTTTGTCAACAGGGGACTTCAGTCGAGGAAAGCCATTCAGACTGCTCCAAGTTTCAAGAGGCTGTGTGGCAATGCAGGCAGCAACTCTTGAAAATGAGTTTTCAAGAGTGGTGTAGTGAGGCCCTATACATGAGCAAATTTGCGATTATACGGCACTTCCCAGTCACACAGCACAGCACACCCCAGTCACACAGCAGAGCACACCCGTATACGTCACAATACAGAAAGGACACTGTCTCGACCTACTCTAGGAAGGGCCGAGGGGTCACACATGCAAGGAAAATAACCAACAGCGAGATGAAAATCCCAGATCACACCATCACATTGCAAGTCAAATAGTCACACCGTGTCCAGATAGCAGCATTGCACCAATAATACACCAATGGAGTTTCGTAGCACTGAAAACCAATGTCCGTGGAGAGCACACTCTCTCCTCTCAACACAAGAGTCCAGTTTGCTTTCACTCACACTTGGCTCTCAGCGCCCAGCCTACTCCTACACAGCTACTACAGACTACAAAAAGACAATGCAACTGTTGACATCAGCAGCAGCCCGAAGTACTTGAAGATGCCGCCCATGCAGACCATCGCCARWACRAGGTACGTGCCCTCACATCATCATCATCATCATCATCCTTCACCTATCCCCTGACTTCACCCACGCCTGTCCTCTCTGTCACCCGAAGACCACCCCTGCGCTTCTCTGTAGTCCAAGCCCACCAGCTATGGTGGCTGGGCTATGGCGCTGCCCTCAGCAGCGCCCTCCTCCTCTGCTCGACCGGACGTGCTGCACCTCGCCTCTCCGCGCTAGCAGCAGCCTACGAGCATAAGCTCCAGCATGAGAGTGCCTGAATGAGGCTGCCTGGCCAGGGCTCTTTCCTTTATGGAAAAGACTCGGAGCTGGCCAGCTCTCGCAGCCTGGCTGGGCTGGCCTGTGCCCAGAAGCTTCCGGAAGGCCCCAGGATGCTGCCTGGATGCAGCAGCTACTGGGCTGCTGGGCCTCGTTCGGTTGGGCGCCCAACTGTCTCTGTATGAGGCTGCGAATCACGCCCAGGGCCTGCATTCTTTGGAAAGGCCCGGTAGGCCGTGGAAATGTCTTCGGTACTCGGCCTGTGTTTCTTTCAACCAACTGGCGCGTCACAACTGCCTGGACCCCAAATACGAAATTGACAGTCGAGGGCCTCTTGCCAAAAGCCAGGCCCGCCTGCACTTACGGCGGGCATCTCCGCCTTCACTTAGGGCGGGTAAGGCTGCAGACCGGGCCCCGTAGGCCTACCGAGGATACTGATCCTCGCACACAGCACGATGCATAAAAATCCTTTTTTTTTTTCCCCCTCCCTTACGAGAGCTGTCCACCAAACGTTGAATTCTTTATTTTGGTTTCCAGAAAGAAACAGGTCTAAAAGAAATACGCAATTGCCGGGCCTCCAAAGTTTCCAGCCAAATACCTAACCCCATGGCGGAACAAGCCGCTGACATTTACGTGCCCATTTGCGTGAAAACGCAAAATACGTAGCCCTTGTGACCCAAAAAATCACCTGCAATTTACGATTTCATGAAAATGCATGCTATTGGGCCTGTCCACACCACTCCCGACTTGGGATAATTTTTGGGAGTGTTCCCGGAAGTGAAAACCCGCTCGGGAGTGCCTTTCGCCACACTACACTCTCCACCCTGCCACGCTCAAAGTCTGAAAATGTTCATTTCCCACAAATGGACACGATCAGTGTGAAGCAGTCTGGCAGAAGTCGTTTGTCCCTTCCGGCTCCACTTCCGAATCTGGGATGAAACTCAGAGGAGCGAAGGAGGTCTCTCAAAAAAAAGTTAAAAAAACGCTTTGCAGGCGGTGAGTTCGGGAGTGCTCTTGGGAGCCACATTCTGACAGCTCCCGAATTCAATCTGACAGGTTGAACTCGGGAGCTGGTGTGGTAATGCTGCACTCCCGAAAATGGCCAAGTCGGGAGTAGTGTGGCGAGGCCCATTGTGAGTATGCCCTCACACTAGCACTTTTCAAAATACATCTGTCTRCTATCATTACGGCCACGCCTGGATGCATCTCACCGGAATCAGGTCCATAAAGAAATAAAGAAGTCCTAGTGTGAGTATGACCTTACTGTGTCTTCATTGTAGTGACCATGCTGTCAGGGACAGATACAGTCAGTCCCTTTCCGGATCAAGTGACTAGTTCCCCACGCTTTCTAAAACCACCAGTACCTTTCCAAGTTATCGAGTCCCACATGCCGGCCACTGGTATGCCCAAGCCTTGCCGAGCCTCCAGTTACTTGCCTAGCCTTGCCCAGCCTCGAGCAACGGAAGGCTACCAATAGCAGGTAACTCATAGTTTCTAAGAACAATAAAAAAAAAAAAAAAAAGGAAAAAACGAAAATAAAAATTACAAACGAGATTGAATTAAAAAAAAAAACAAAAAAGGGAAAACAATGCTAGAGAGATTTATCCGGTTGGGAAAAAAAAAAAAAGGGGGAGAGAGAGAGAGAGAGCTGAGGCCATTCGAATTTACAAATGAGAATGAATCTTCCTGACAGCACGGGAAGGTTCATTCCCATTTTGCAGATTCCAAGAGCGTGGCCACAGAGCTCTCTCTCTCTCTCTCTCTCTCTCTCTCTCTCTCTCTCTCTCTCTCTCTCTCTCTTTGTGTGTGTGTGTGTGTGTGGCAGCGCTGTTGGAATCTGCAAAATGGGAATGAATCTTCCCATGCTGTCCGGAAGATTCATTCTCATTTGCAAATTCGAATTGCCCCAGCTCTCTCTCTCTCTCTCTGTCTCTCTCTCTCTCTCTCTCTCTCTCTCTCTCTCTCTCTCTCTCTCACACACTCTTCCCCCCCTGCGTTCCCACCTTCTGCTTGCACGCCGCGCCGTTCCCGCTTTGTTTCTTTTTATTTTCTTGTCTGTTTTTTTTTTTTTTCCCCTTTTCTGTTTGTTTTCCCCCCCTTCTTCAAACTAGGTCACCAACACCCCTGTTAAACAGCGCGTATTTGTTTTCCAAGCAAGGAAAAGTACTGCTGGTTTAAGATTTCGCCAGTCCGCAGCCTCTGATCCTGCCCAAAGAGGCCGAGTGGGCTGAATCAGGCACGAAGATGGACTGGAAGTGCGTGGCCTGCGGCACAGTGGACTTGGTGGTAAAGGGCTCCAAGTGTGCGGCGATGGTGGACACGAGAGCTAAAATGAACATCATCAGAGAGGCCGACGCAATCCAGTTTGGGCTAGATATAAACCGATCTGATTGCGGGATTCTACATGGGGCCAGCTGCAAGACCGTGTTTTGTGGGACAGCCTCGAATGTACTCATCGAGGTTGGGAAGGTGAAAACCCGGGCTTGTTTCTTCATCAAGCCGGACGTGCATCACGGAATCCTCCTGGGGGGGTCGTTCCTGAGCAGGACGGAGACCGTGATGTTCAATAAGCATGACGGGACATTAATCTTCCTCCTATGTAACCCTGCCTGCGGGAATTACGAGATAATTACCTGTAGAAATACAGGACCGAGGAGTATAAGGAACTGGCCCAACCCAGGATCCTTCACGATCGAAGAGTCGGAAAGTGAGCGCCGGAGGCTCTAGGCAGAGCCTGAAGGAGAAGAGAAGGTGGTAGCATTTTCCCTCAGCCTGTCGGACGTCGGAAAGGCCATGGACTTGGTGGCCACGCATGAGATGGCAGATCCGGATGCCATCAAGGCCTCAACGGAGCAGGTCCTGGAATGCCCCGAGGCGGGGAGGTTGGAGCTGGTATATCGTCTTCTCGATGGCAGGAGGAACCCTGCATCAGCGCAGGCGCAATCTGTGAGTCGGCCTTTTTTAGGGGACGGCTCAAGCAGGGTTCCCAAAGACAGTACAAGACGGTAGACAAGAAGTGCCGCCCGGTTCCCGTCCTCATTACAGAAGATGAGGAAGCATACTACGAGAGGAAACGAGGGTTGATACGGCGAATAAGGGAGAGTGCTCTAGCAGGGCCATGTCGTATCAACGAAGGGAATGAAGGGAAGTTGATTATAGGGGAACCCGACTTCCTGCTTCCTCAAGAACGAACGTTGATGGTGGAGTTGATGAAGAGGAGGCATCGCGCCTATGCGTTTAGTGACGAGGAGCGTGGCAGGCTGGATGTGGATAAGATACCTATGATCTGCATCCATACCGTGCCACACGAGCCTTGGAATATGAGAGGGGCGCGATATCCTAACCCTGACGAGGAAAATAAGGTGTTGGATTACCTCGACGACAAGATACGTACGCACATCGCCGACTATTCGAGTAAACCATATGCGTCCCCGTGGTTCTGCTTCATCAAGCCTAACGGGACGCTTCGGTGGGTGCAAGATTTACAGAGGCTAAATGCGGTGACTGTGCGGGATGCTGGAGGACTGCCAATGCGGACGCTCTGTCCGAATCCTGTGCTAGGAGACCAATAATTTCGCTTATAGACCTTTACTCAGGATATGATCAGTTTCCGGTCTATCTGCCGGACAGGCTGTTGACGGCTATGCATACGCCGCGGGGACTAATCCACATGAACGTGGCCCCGCAAGGGTGGACCAACGCGGTAGCAGTGGTCCAACGGGCCATGATTCGGGCCATGCAGTCAGTCACCCCCAATATCACACAGCCATACATCGACGATTTGGCGGTGAAGGGGCCGGCAGTGAAGAAGAGCGACGAAGTCTTGCCAGGGGTAAGGCGCTTTGTTTGGAAGCACATCCAGGACCTCAAAAAAGTCCTAAGCCTGCTCGAGGAGCATAACATCACGGCGAGCGGGCCCAAGTCCAGACACTGCATGAGGGAAGCTACCATCTTGGGATTCGTCTGTTGCGAGAAGGGCCGAAGGCCGGATGTTAAAAAGACGGACAAGATTACTGAGTGGCCAGTTCCGTTCCACTCAATAACTGATGTCAGGAGCTTCCTTGGTACGTGTGAATTTTGGAGGGCCTTCGTCAAGAACTTTGCCGCTAAGACTGAACACCTGAGGACGTTAGTCTGTCAGGACCAGGAATGGGTTTGGGCTGAGGAGCAAGAAGAGGTGGTGGCCAGAATGAAGGAGAAATTTCGAGAAGGAGGGTTGGTGTTAGGAGCGCCAGATTACGATGCCACGGAGACGCAACCCTTCATTGTCAAAACGGATGCGGGGCCGACTGCCTTAGGGGGAGTTCTAATTCAGGCAGACATGGAAGGAAAGGAAAGACCCTTGAGATTTGAGAGTCAGACTCTGTGTACGACCGAGAGGAACTACTCTCAGTTCAAAAGGGAGACCCTTGCCGTCCTCCACTTTCTGTGGATCTTCCGAAACTACATCTTCGGCATGAGGTTTATTTTGAGGGTGGATCCGACCGCCCTGGCCTACTCTCTAAGGAATTACGTTCCATCGGATCCGACGGTTGCCAGATGGATGACATACATCTGGATGTTTAATTTCGAGTTGGAGCGGATTCCTGGCAGTAAGAACCGGGGCAAACGGGCTGAGCCGGATCAACTGGGATAAATAGGAAGGGGAGGCGGTGGAGAATACGCCCCCAGTTGATGGATTTCTGGATCAAAAGGAAGATGTTCGCCTCCATATTAACAAGTGGTCGCCGCGAGTACCCAACTGTATAGGCTATCCTATCTGGCAAGCGTCGAATGGGTATGAACAGAGGGCCGAGCTAGTCCTCAAACCCTTCGAAGAAGAGGATCCCTAGGGTGGTAAGGGTGTTCAGTGGATGATGGAGTAGGCGCTGGCTAGTTCGCATAGTCTGGTGGAGGACATGAGGACGATCAAGGAAGGATCAGGCCAGGTAGAACGACATGAGGACCTGATGGGAGGAATGTATCTCCTCATGAACACGTTCTGCAGGAAAGCCTCAACCAATCAGGCTCGTTGAACCCGGCAGGGAATGTGGACGAAGTGCCCGAGAGCCAGGACGATGAGTTCGAAGAGGGGGAGATTAAGGAGGCCTTTCGTGTAGAGGAGTATGACCGGATCTACCTAGAGCTGGGACTCCTTTTGTCTTGCGAGGTGCGGCGAAGGGATGCGAGCGATAGAGCTAAGAGGATGATACAGCGCTACTTAGTGCGAGACGACCACCTTTTCGTAAGGAGAGAAGTGGGGAATCCCATGACAGTCGTCAGCGGTAGGAATCCTCAGGTTGACGTTATAGCAGCACTCCATGACGGCATTGCAGGAGGGCATCGAGAGGTACAAGCCACATATGCCAAAATAAGTGAGGTGTACTACTGGGATGGGCTGATGGACATGATCGGGAAGTTCTGCCGATCTTGCGTACCCTGTCAGGGGAGATCCTGTTTAAGGCAAGGAGAGTCGTTACATCCAAGGCTAAAGCGAGAGGTGAGGGTTGTAGTGCATCTCGATCTACTTTTCATGTCGCTTGGAGATCAGGGCTATAACTACATGCGCGCGATAATCTGTCTGGCTTCGTAAACGGGCGTGTCATTCGCACGAAGACCGGGCCAGTCTTGGTTAGCTGCATCGAGGAGTACTACCTGCGTTATCCTTTCGTCAGGGAGTTCGTAATTGACAGGGGATCTGAGTTTACATGTCAGGAGGTGCAAGAGCTGCTATTAAGGTATGACGTAGTAACCAACTACACCACGGCCGCGCACCCCCAGGCAAACCCTCCAGTAGAGAGAGGGCATAGTACCATTACGAGCCTCCTGGCGAAGTGGACCGAAGGTAGGCCTAATCAATGGCCAAGGTACCTAAGGGCGGCATTCTTTGTCGAAAACATTACAGTGAAAAGATTCACCAAGTATGCGCCGGCTACGCTGTGGTATGGAAGGCACGCCACGTTCCCTGTAGATACTTTCTTAAAACGTGGAGGCGCCAGGATCTGGAAGTTAGCATGTCGTTTGAGGAATTGCTCGATATTCGGGCGTGGTAGGTGGGGGCGATAGAGGAAAGAATCCAGGAGACGTCCGATCAGGTGGCGAAAAACCGTATGGATGATAAGGCTCGATGAGATCAGTCTGCGCGAGTGAGGAAAATACCTTTGTCAGTCGGGGACGTCGTACTCCTGTACGATTCATCGTTGGAAAAACAATGGTCCAGGAAGCTCGATAAAAGGTGGTTAGGTCCTTACCGGGTCGTGCGGTGTGGAGATTTTGGAGCATACCAGATCGAGGAGTTGAACGGGACATGATGGAAGGACTGGGTATCTGGAATGCGGTTGAAGAAATTTGTGGCAAGAGAAGAGGTGAGAGAGATAAACTGACTGCCTTTAGAATAGAAGCGGTAGGATGTGTAGATCAGATAGGTTGCATGCTGCATGAGTGTGGTCTGGTCTGAGATGCTTTGACTATCACCTGTTTGCTTACCCCAATGTGTGTCTGTTGTCTCCTTCGCTTGTTGTGCAGGTGTGACTTTACGAAGACAACCATGCCAAGGGGAGGGAAGGGGACACGACCGCCACGAAGGCCGTTGGGGGCATCAAGAGGATATGAGCGGCATGGGCCTCATCCTCGAGAGAGTACTCCAGTATACAATGATGGGGACATCGAGCTATTCCTGGACAGTTTCTGGGAGCATGCGAGACGTATGGGCAGGACCGTGGACCAGGCGATTGAGAGATTGAGGGGAGCAGGCAGGTTCGAGGAGCCCATTGTCAGGATCCGTAGGGAGGCGACAACGAGGCAGGAGGTGGAGCACAAGCGGTTATCGGGTAGCTGAAAATTCAGGAATGAAAATTCTGAAGTAAGAGTTTTGGGCAGTCTGAAAATCCTGAATGGTCGTGAAGTGGTGAAACGTCCGAAGACCTTAAAAACCACCTGTTTAGACAGGCTGTATCCTGAAGTGGTGAAGGGTGTCCTGAAGTGGTCAAGTGAGAGTTTTGGGCAGTCTGAAAATCCTGAATGGTCCTGAAGTGGTGAAAGGTCTGAAGACCATGAAAACCACCTTTCACCACTTGAGGATGCAGCCTGCCTAAAGAGGTGGTTTTCAGGGTCTTCGGAGTTTTCACTACTTCAGGACCATTAAGGATTTTCAAACCTCAATGGTCCTGAAGTGGTGAAAGGTCCGAAGACCGTGAAAACCACCTGTTAAGGGAGGCTGAAGTGGTGAAGGGTGTCCTGAAGTGGTGATGAAAAATACGACTGTTGTTAACCTTCTCTCAGATGGAGATGAGGATGCAGGAGCTACGACCCTCTCCTGTGGGACCTGATGGCAGGCCGATCTGCCTAGAGATCGGAAATGCGGCAGACTTTATCCCCGCCTTCGAGTGGTTCCGGTAGGGGCAGGGTACACTGAGAGATGACTGGGCGAGGAAGTTACCCCTCTGGACCAGAAAGGCGAAGAGGCCACTGGCTAGGCAGATCAGAGATATGACCCGGGATTGGGAGAGCTGCAGGGCACACCTGAGGGAGGCCTTTCGACGGCCGGAGTCGCCTCGGCCCCGAGTTGAGAGGCGCCAGAGGAGCAGGAGACAGAGGGACCCCGAGCCCAGTGAGGCGAGGCCATTTCGAGGGGGACGGAAGGCCCTGGCCAGGAGAGAGGAGGAGCCGGAGCCTAAGGATGAGGAGCGGGAGGCGTATCCTGAGTGTGGACTGGGACCAATGGAGTTCCATCATTTTACCGAGGGTGGATTGAGGAGGTCGCCAGTGCGCATACAGGAGGTGGCGTCGGTATCTGAGGGGCCGTTGAGAGAGTTGGAGGCGCATCTAGACGTCTCTCGATGGGGAGCATCGCCTCGAGGCGAGGAGCGTGGAGGACAGGCAGAGGAGGTACCACGAGAAAGGGTGCCAGGAGAGGGGTGCCGCAAGAGGAAATGCCACGAGAGGAGGGGCCACGAGAGGAGATGCCACGAGAGGAGGCGCCGCGTGAGGAGGTGCCACATGAGGAGGTGCCACGAGAGGAGGTGCCGCGAGAGGGGATGCCCCGAGAGGGGGTCCGGGATACTCAGCGAGAGAGAGGGCTGGGCGATGAGGGGAGACGTGCAGGAAAGGAAGTGATAGAGGTTGGAGAGGACACACCCCTCTAGACGCCAGCAGTGGGTTTGAGACTCGGGGTTGCACCAGGGAGCACTCGCCAGGCAGCAGAGGGGTTGCAGAGAGAGGAAACCCCATTGCCTTCATCAGAAAAGGCTCCTTAACCAGAGAGGAGAGCAGAAACGAGGAGAGAGACCGCACGCGTGAGGATAGAAGCCTTGGTCCAGATTGATAGGCACCTAGCAGCTCATGCTCTAGAGCACCCAGACCTAGAAGAGCCAGTACCTGCAGAGCCGCGCCAGGAGCCGTGCCAGCCCGAGAAGGAGGTGGAGGCAGAGATCCCAAAGAGGGTCGACCTATGCACGAGGGAGAGGGCGCCAGTTGGAGAAACAATTGAAAACAGCCATTTCGTCAAAACGGATATATTATATTTTTTGAACGAAATCAAAACTGACTTTTTTTGCGAAAATCTGGTCAGAATTTTTTGCTCCTGGGGGTCCGGCGTTCCCAAAACGCCGGACCCCCTACATGTATCTGGTCTCAGCTTGAGACTAGATACCAAAAAAAAAAAAAAAAAAAAAAAAAATTTTTTTTTTTTTTTTKTATCTGGTYTYAAMCAWARATMARATKCATRTAGGGGGTCCGACGTTTTTTCCGACCGGATTTTGGCAAAAAAAGTCAGTTTTGATTTCATTCAAAAAATATAATATGTCCGTTTTGACGAAATGGCTATTTGAAGAAAAGAGGGCGAGAAAAAGCAGAAGGATAGAAGAGATATGGCAAGAGAGGCACAAATTGGAGGCAACAGGGGCACTCTCGGGTCAGCCACCCAGCGTGCCAGCTAAGGCTCCGGAAATCCTAGAGATGTGGAGGGACTTCTGACAGCAGAGAGGAGAGGAGCTTCCTTCGCCAACCAGAGCCGGGTTTGGGGTAGCAAGAAAGACGGAAGAAAGGTTGGATCGCAAAATCAAGTTTCGGGCCAAGACAATTTTTGACCGGCACTTGTTATTGGAGAGCGATCTGGTGGGAAAGAAGACGAAGGAAGAAGGTCATGGGGTACGCCTGGAGGCTATGGAGGTGGAGATCCAGGAACTCAAGGCATTGGTGACCAGTCAGGCAGCTATCATCGAGATCCTGAGGCAGCAATCCCAGGGAAGAGCAGACAAGCCGGAGAGCAGCCGGCAGGGAGAACAGAGGCAGCCAGGACGGCTATCTGCAGTAGAGCCTCGCCTGGAGCCACCTATGGGGAGAGTCATCCTGGAGCCAAAGGAGGCGAGAGCCCAGAGGGAGGCAGAGAGAGAGGCCTTCGAGTTCAGAGCCCCTACTGAGCTCGTGACGCTCCCTATAACAGTGGCGGGCCCAGTCATACCCTTGGTAGTTGAGGAGGGGCTACCACCGCCTAGCAGTGAGCCAGCTCAAGGCTCAGCAGAGGGATCCATGGACATGCTCCTTGAGGCAGTGCATACTATGCAGGAGGAGGCGAGTTTGTTTTCGCCTGAGCAGAGGATAGAGGAGCCTCTCGAGAGAGAGATGGGGATTGAGGCAGAGGTTGTCATCAAGGGCGGGCCCCAGAGATTGGGCACACCTTAGTATGGGCCAGAGGGGATTGAGGATCGACCAGGGCCGAGTACCCAGGAGGTGGAGACAGGAGAGGAGCCTTTGGATATGCCTCAGAGCCATGAGCTGAGCAAGGAGGGCAACGAAGCGCCGTCGTCACCAGGATCTCAAAGTGGAAAGAAGAAAGTCAGGAAGTGGTTTGATACATCCTGTTTCTTCTGCACAAAGGAGGGTCATCGAGCCTTGCAATGTCCTAAATTTTTAAAGGACAAGACTGAAGGGAAGGTTACAGAGGAGGAAGGCAGGATGTATGATAGACAGGGCAGGAGAGTGGAGAGGTTGACAGATGGGGGTAGGGCTCAGCTGTATAGGCAAAACCAGAAGGAGATGAGTGAGTAGGACTTGGCTACCTATATGGTTGACATGTTGTGTATAGGGGCTAGAGTTAGAACTGAATGACACCCCCTAGACCTAGGTAGTTGTTGTATTTGTTGGGCAGTTCGAGCTGGGTTTTATTGAGTCTGCCATCTTGAGGACCAGGACATGGTAGATGAGGCGTGTACACACTTAGGTGGCCTACACCCTGATCTTCGAGAAACAAACCCGACTTGTACTTTGAGGAGGATACCCGTGTGAGTATGGATTTGAGTGAGTTGAGTGAGTCACAGTTGAAGACATTTTTGTACGAGATATCTTGTCCCGGAGTGTATATTATATCGAGATTTTTTGGGATTATTTTGTTGTATGACGATCACTCTCACACTCACTCGTGTGGTCCTGGTTTGATGGATGATGGTTTGGTGTGAAATATGCCCGAGAAATATCTCATGTGCCTTGTACCTTGTGAGTATGAATGAATGTGAACCGTCTACTCGCCGGTATACTCGTGCGATCTGCCTCTGGGCGAGAAGACTGAGTATAAGGCAAGGAAGCGCAGTTTGCTTTGTGAGAGGATGTGATAATCCTGAATATTTGTATGATGAGTGTTCTACTGTTGAGCTGTGCAGGAGACCCATAAGGTGGTCTTTTTATATGAATTGTGTGATGAATGAGACACCTGTGAATAAAACGGTTGTCTATTTATCTATTTGGAAGACGCATCTTCAGAGAGGGAAGATGTGTTAAAGAAAAGCCATGAGAAAAATTCATCCTTGAGAGAGAGGGATGACGGGAAGACCTATTGAAGTGAGACCTCCAATATATGTGAGGTGGTTAATAAGGTGGATAACTGGAAGATTGATTTTGATTAATAAAAGACTAATGAGAGGGGTCAAAATTTTGTGTGACTATTGATGAAATTTTTAAATGTCGCAAATGGACCATTTTGAGAGATGTCATCAAGATGTGTGACCTTCTCGCTCTGATCAAACTGGGAGGCCACGGCCTTGTGAATCAGGCGGTGATTTTGTTTTGTGATTGTGGAGAGGTTGCCGTGCTTCTTCTGTGTTGTCCCACAGAGAGACTGGTAAATACCTTTATGGGCGACATGTCTATGTGTAGCCCCGCAGTAGGCTTGTATTGTTGCGACACACCGTCCAGCCACTTGTGCTAGTCTTGGACATTTATAAGAGACCCAGCTAGGGGTATAACTAGCATCACTACGGCGCAACCCTTAGTGTTGCTCGCTGTTTGGCACAACCTGAGCAGAGGGTCTGTGTCTGGCCAAGGGAGTAAAGACTTAAAAGGGCGTGAACGCCTTGGACGGTTTTACTCCTGCGGAGAGGCGTGGGATAAGAGTCGAGTCATATGAGTCTTTTAAAGAAGTCTTGATTGAATGCTTATCAGGAACAGCCTATCGTGGCGCAACCCACGAAGGCACTACCGCTAAGATAATAATGCGGTGGGCCGTAGATCTGGAATGATCACCCAGACTATGGTGGGCCAAGATGGAGACCTAGTCTTCTTGTACTAGACTACAGGGAGGTTTAAGTGGAGATCTATACGGTATATTTACATGTGCTTATTGTGAAGATTTTTTTAGGGGGAGGTGAGAGAATGCCTTCAAAGGTCTCGGTTAGGGCCCGCGCCCCTAGTCACGACTTTGATTTCAGGGGAAGGGCTGGGGGCACACAATGAGGAGTCGGCGGTTGTCTAGGGCACAGGGAAGAGGACAGTGAGAGATCCAATGGAACTTATACTGTAGTACAGTGAGGAGTACCCTGACGTCCGAGCGTCAGGGCGACAGAGACCCAGGCTGGAATCCTAAGAGCATAAAGTTGTGTTTGGCATGGGTTATTGGAGGCCTCAACCCTGGGTCTATCGGCCAATCGGATTGGTATTGTGCTCGTCAGCACTTGTGGGATTGTGGTTGAATTGATAGCTTGATCCTGCGAAGCGACGGGGACGTTGCTTAATATGGTCCGGTAAGCTGTCGGCGCGAATACCCTTACAAGGGTATCCGCCCTGGGTTTTGCAAAGGACGGAAAATAAGCTAAGTCTAAAAGTTTGAGTGTGTTGCGCGAGACGCAGCGATGTTTGAGGACTACGGTGACTAAAGTGTGTGGTCAGATTAGAGGGAGTGTGGGCGCGCAAGTTTGAGGCGCGCGTGATTTTTTTCCCCTTGGTTTGATTAGAAATAGCAGATGTGGCGTAGATTTCGGGCGACGTATGTCATTTCTGTTTGATTAAACTGATTAACCTATGAGTGTGTTTTTCCCTGGTCCTGCGGGATGCAGTAGAAGGTTCGGGGGGGGGCGGTGTGGACGAGCGCGGAATCCAGATGATGGGACTTGATGGATTCGGTCGGGTAAGGGTAGCCGCGACACGGTCGGGAAGTCGGCGCGGCTTTTGTGGTCATGTGTGAGAGTATGGGCTAGGAAGTGGCATGGGGTGGCTCCTTTGACCCCAAAAGGCCGGGGGCTACCTCTTTACTAGGTGACTCAGGCAGGCTGGTACCAGGCTTGGGCTTAGCCCTATAGGTTATAGCATCAGAGTGATACGCAACAGGCGCAGGGATCGAGGCTAACAACATGCGGCGCGGGAATGGGGGAGTATGGTGAAAAGGCTTGAGTGGTTGATGGGCCTGTGGGACTATCCCCCTCGCCTTTTGCTGCCACGGGGCCGATCCGTAGGGCTCCCTGTTAACTTCCCCGTTCTATCGTTATTACTGTCATCGTTTTCCTACTGTTTTTTTTTTGTTCCACTCGCGTCCCGTTGGGATGCGAAGCGGCAGAGGGATCGCATGGGGTGTGTTACGGTCGCGAGATTGCCTAAGGTGAAGTTCCAAAGTGTGTTTGTCAAACGCACTAAACTTACCTCGCTATAGCATTTTGCGGAGCCCCATATTAGTCACGTTGGGGTTAAGGCCTCCAACGAGAGGGCATGCGGGAGCCGTAGTGCCACCCCCCAGCAGGGGCGACGCCTGCTAAGGGCAGGTGGGTGAAACCGGGCAGGTGGGTGAAGCCAGGCAGGAGAAGGGGCCCAGAAAGGGGTGTCGGGCTCTGCCCACGTCGGACTGAGTATAGGGGGCGGTATATGCTACTGCGGTGGGTGATACCGGCCAAGTGCCGGCCATGTAGCATCGGGGCCGGGCCGGATGCATACGAAGAGGGGAAAAGAGCGAATGGCCCTTGGTGACCCTGCGGGGCGCCTGCCGTGGTCGAAGTCCTACGGGACATCCGTAAAAATTTTGAACGATACAGAAAAGCTTAGCTCGGCCTTGGTGGGGAGCCAGCGCGTATAAAACAGAGGCAAGATTTTTTTTACGTTATGTTATCGGCTAAATTTTTGGGCAGTCGGATCGCTGTGTACGGAGTGGGCCGGTTTTGGTTGACTTCAACGCAGCGGGGCTTGCGAGGGAGAGATGAGGATGGCGGAGAGCCAGCCAGGCAGCGGGGAAAGCACCTAGTGCGCTCGATTCCTAACGGAATCGAGTGAACCAAGATTCAAAGTCGGGGTTCTCAGCCGTGGCGAGTGTGTTGGCGGGGTTAGTCTTCCCGATGGGTTAGTGGTCAGTTTAGCACGAGTGTCGGGGGCTGCGTGAAGCTAAGGAGGTAGGACCTGGGAGAAGCGCGCGACCAACAAGCTTCCGAACGGGATCGGGAGGAAAGGGAGGTCATGCAAGGGGTTTTAGCCATGGCAACCTCGAATAGGAGCTTAGGTTAGTGTGAAGCTGGGTGTAGGAGGAGTTATCGGGAAAGGTCGGCTGCGCGGAGGTATCGTGGACAACGACCATGGTGGGAGTAGAAACTGAGAATTCGCTCGATTATCCATAGGATCAAGCGAGCTAAAGAGATGGTCAGGGATACGGCGAGGCAGGGGCAGGGAATAAAGGTAAGAAAATCGGGATGAATCGGGGCGTTGAGGGGTGCCGGTGTCGGGCGGCCATAGGCAGTGGGCCACCCTACGTGAGCGGTGTTGAGTCTTCGACCCGATGACTAGACCGTATTTTTACGGTACTCTTGTTTGACCAGACGGGGAAAATCAGGGGTACCCAGAGCACCCCCAATTTTGGGTGTGCTGACCACTGAGAGTAACCCTCAAATTAACGAGGGGAGTTACCACTTCTACCACACTGGGCCCCACCCCTTTTTCGCTTGTTCCGAGTCTATTCCCGAAGCAGCTAGCCGCGGGATGGGAATACGGGAGTAAGCCTTGACACGGCCCTTTTATCTTGCATTATTGGTGCGGGAATGATACCTCGAATTTCCTTAATCTT
>BFEA01000936.1:204535-218306 GCA_003427395.1 Chara braunii | reverse complement strand
GAGAGAGAGAGAGAGAGAGAGAGAGAGAGAGAGAGAGAGAGTTGATGAGCGCGCTAGTTGCGTGGACGAAAACCGTACACCTGTTATGATTCGGCGAAGTTGCGGAAATCAACTGCGCAGAGATGGAGGAGCGCCGAGATAGCGGCAGAACTGCCGTTGTTGGTCAGGTAAAGAGAGTGTTTCCAACATGACGGAACAACGAGGATGATGATGTAAACGGGAACGTTATGCACAGCGCACTGAGCGCAGGATGTAAGTAGAGATGAATGGCCTCGGCTGTGAATGAAGCGGTGATGGTAGATGCGTCAGACTACCGAAAACGCGCACGTTATATACATTGCTACGATCACCTCATATCGATAAGAAGTCGAGAGAACAATTTGAGATGACAATCCGTACGCAATTGAATTGTCATACAGAGAAAGACAAAACAAGTCATTGAAAAGTTGCATTATAATATATGAACCTCCGTCAGTTATTTGGCCTTCTCGGGAAGGTAACCTAAGCGGTATGTGTTATGAAACCTCTGTTTGGGTTTTTGTATGAAATTCCGAACGAAAAGAAAAAACAAAAACAGGCCAAAAGAGGCATGCGTGACAGGGGGTACCCGGACCGGGCTCCAGCAACGCCTACGATGCGATGTGTCTGCGCTGCTGCGTTGCTTCGTGCTTTTAACCGTGGTTAACCTAGTTTCACAATAGCCAGCCTACCTTTCCCTCCCCATCTCTCTATTATTTGAAATTTTGGAAATAGTCTGGGCCGCCCGGGCATATACCGTATGTTCCCACTACGCCTCATATCTAGTGCATCCCATCGGTGCCACCTCACTACTGTCTAGAAATCCACGTCATCCGTCTCCAACTATATTACCAATCTGGTTCGCCTGCACAGTGCACACCAATAATACACTCAGCCACCACAGCGCCTCTATTTTTTTTTATTTATTTTTTTTTATTTATTTGGACCATTTCTCGATTTATGCGTGTCATCCTTGCGCAGGGGCCATGCTAATCTTCTCTGTATCGTTCCAATTTTAGCGGATGTTCCGAAGGACAAGCCTCTATATTATTGGAAACAGTGGAAATAGTCCCGGCCGCCCGGACATTTACCGTATGTTCCCACTATGCCCTAAATCTAGCACATCTCCCTGCGTCAACTCGACACCCTCTCCGGGGGCAAGGTCCCACTTGCACGGATGACGAGATTCGGACCGTTGATCTGTGCTATCTACGGTCAATATCTCTTAATTCCTGTAAGTGGGACCTAGCCACGGGAATCCACATCGCGCCTCGCTGCACTACTCATGAAATGTGCTTGCTCTTTTTTGCTGTTGTTGAAATGTGTTTTTTCATGAGCCTGGCTGCACTACTCATGAAATGTACTTCTTCTTTTTGAAATAACTCCGCGGGTGACCGCTACACAGTTTCGAATGCGCAGGAATAACAGTCCACTGCAAGTTTGGGCGAGGCCCAGTTCGAAACTGCAAGAAAAACAGTAGACTATGCGTTCGACGGCCTACCGGTTCAATAATTGGCAAAAACGAGAGGTGGCCTGGGCTGGCAAAAAGGGGAGGTGGCCTAGGCTAGTGGTACCTCCCTTTTTCCCGTGGCCTGGCCTGGGAGCAGGTACCGGTAGCCGGCCCTCCCGTTTTTTTTGTTTTTTTTTTCCCCGTTTTTGGCTTCTGGCGGGACTCGGCTCGGGCGGGTAGCCGTGGACTGCTTTTCGCACGGTGGCCATAGTTCTGGAAACTGCGCGGCAACAGTCGTTCGGACTGCTTTTCACATGGTGGCCATAGTTCTCGAAATTGCGCGGCAACAGTCGTTCGTTCAGGGGCCGTGCTCCCACCTTGCAGAGAGGGAGAGAGAGAGTACAGCGGTTGGTATAGAGCGTGTCCCGTTTACAACCCCGGCGTGTTGGGGGGAGGGGGGCCGCACACACACACACACACACACACACACACACACACAGAGTTTTCCAGCCGTGCACGCAGAGAGAGAGAATCAATAGGATGAGCAAAATCGGAATGAATCTTCCGCCAGAACATGGACATATACATTCATTTGCATTCCAGCCATGCGCGCAGGGAAATAGAGAGTGGCTACTTCTATCGTCACGATGAGCAAAAACGGAATGAATCTTCTACTGGAACATGGAGATATACACTGCCACTTTTTTTTTCTTTTTTTTTTTTTTGGTGTGTGTGTGTGTGTGTGTGAGAGAGAGAGAGAGAGAGAGAGAGGCAGCAGGAGTAGGCCCGCGAACGGGCAGCAGGGAGAGAGTGAGCCGGAGCGGGAGTGGGCGGGGAGTGGGCGGCGACGAGAGAGAGAGAGAGAGAGAGAGAGAGAGAAAGAGAGAGAGGTGGGGGGATTGAAACGCTACAGAGAAGATTAGCATGCCAAAAAAAAAAAGGTGCGAATGTATCTGACGCCGAAAATTGACCAGATACATTCGCACTTTTGTGGGCCGAGCAGCAGAGAGACACAGAGAGAGAGAGAGAGAGAGAGAGAGAGAGAGAGAGAACGGGGCGGGTGTTAACGGGGCGCGTGGCACGGTAGGTGGGGTCGTTTTCCAACCCGAACGGTGTCCCGCCAGAAGCCAAAAACGGGAAAAACAAAACACAAAACGGGAGGCCCTGCTGCTGGTACCTCTCTCCCAGGCCAGGCCACGGGAGAAAGGGAGGTACCACTAGCCCAGGCCACCTCCCGTTTTACCGTCGAACGCATAGTCTACTGTTTTTCTTGCAGTTTCGAACTGGGCCTCGCCCAAACTTGCAGTGGACTGTTATTCCTGCGAATTCGAAACTGTGCAGCGGTCACCCGCGGAGTTGTCTCTTTCTTTTTTTCTTTTTTTTTTTTTCTTTTTTTTTTTTTTGGTTGAAATGTGCTTTTTCATGAGCCCTGCACCCCTGCACTTATTACTCGTGAACAATGCCCTAGTTTCAAGGGTCAAGAGCTGTCAGATGCAACTCTTGCAAACTTCAAAGAGTTGTCCTCGCTGGCACTACTCTTACCTCGTCACTCTTGAAAAATGCCTTTCATGAGCTGTCAGGGCGCCGTCAGGCGAAGCTGACTAGACCTCTCTTGTTCGCCTGCCTGCAACTTCGGTTTTTTATTTTTTTATTTTTTTATTTTTTTTAAGCAAGTAGCAGCTTATATTATAAGAGTCATTGAATGAGTCCCGGAATCCCTCAACATCTCAACCCGTAGTGAACCTTGTGCTGGAAACGGGGTCCAGCGTCCCATGGTCCCATGGTCTGCAACTACAAAGAAAGTGAGAAGGTGAAGGAAAGCTTTTAGGGATCCAGACTGAAGGGATCAAAACAGCCAAGAACTAATGAAGAATTCATATTCCTGCTAATCTCTCYGGGAGCCTTACCCAGCTTCGCTTCAAGATCTTACTGAAAAGAGACCAAGTAGGGATCTGTAAATTCAAGGAAGCCTGAACCGCGAAGACGGGTTTCCCACCACGCACCCTTGGATCTGAAGTGACAATATCAATCAACAGACCAATATCACTATGGATACAGTTCAAGTTTGCTTCCTACCCTATTCATGCTAACTACAAGCAAGGAGCATTCCCACCACTGCCAGTAGCACTCACACTGCCTCCGTTAACAGCACTCAAAAAAGCAAAACACCAATATCTATATCTGATCCACAAGACCAAATCTATGGATAAAGACCTGGGAGCCAAGACAAAGTCGTGTGCCAGCTAGATCATCACACCAACAAAATCCCTCTTCTCCATCAGGGCTACTCTCTCATTCTGGCTTTCCAAACACCCTGTAAGGAGCCCGAGCTGCCATGACAGGTTTCCCACCACGACCCCTTGGATCTTCATGGCATATTGATCTCAATGGGAACAACTCAACTTTGCTCTTCACCGGTTCTCACTTGCCACCTGACCAGTAGCGTTCCCACCACCCCTGGTTGCACTCTCACTGCTCCAGGTGCCCCCCCGGCTAGTAGTTCCAAGAGTTTCCCTCTGAGGAGTCTGAGCCACTCTAAAACTCCTAAACCTGCATCCCTGTCTTGATCGTAGGCTGCAGCTATAAGCAGAGAAAAGCTTCTTAACAATGGTGCGAGTTTGAAACGAAAAGAAATACCGATTTTAGAGGATAGGTGATGAGAAGAGAAACAAAAAAAAATCATAAATGAGAAGCGAAACCAAAAAAAAATCGTAAAAGAAAAGCAGACCCGATAATATGAGTCAGTCTAGTCGGCCTCAGGACCTAGCTCAGGACCTAGCTTTCACAGACTGCCAGATACCGGACTCAGAACTCCAAGTGGCTGCCCTGAGATTTAAAGTGAGGAATAAGAAGGATGGACTTGAGAGCACGGGATCAATGGATCTGGACCAGGGGCATGGCCAAAGGCTCTTCGTGTACTAGTCTATATCTACCAGTCCACATCTACGGCCAGGTGCATGACAGGGGTGCCTACTATATCTCTTCTATAATTAAAGAGCAGACCAATTGAAGTATCCCCTAATGTCACTATATGCAGTAAGAGAGGAGCAGAAATAAGTAGGAAGAGGGCAGCAGGTCCCATTTGTGACATGTGCAAAATCAATAAATCTATCCTACGGCAGGGGTAAATAAAGAGCACTGCATTTCAAAATTCCCACAATCATGAATGCGAGCCCTAAAGTCTATCCCAAAGGCATGGACAGGGCGAAGTAAGAAGCAACGGGGGACGGCATGTTTTGAGTTTGCAAAGGCAGAAAAAACAGGCATCGGCAACTTTGTCATGGCCTGAGTTCGAAAAGGCGGTTGTAACTCAGGCCGGCAGTGGTGTCAGGGTGGCAGTTTCGTTAAGGTGCTTGTTTTTTTTTTTTTTTTTTTTTTTTTTTTTTTTTCCGTGCGGCCACTGCCGCGGCTGCGCCACAGCCGCGATGTCTAGGCCACACCCGCGGCCGGGCCATGGTCGCGATGTCTAGGCCACGGCCGCGGCTGGCCATGGCCGTGATGGGCCATAGTCATGAAAGACAAAAAAAAAAAAAAAAAAAAAAACACTTTCCCGCCCCCCAAAAAAACAAAACAAAACAAAAAAAAGACGCCAAAAAAAAAAAACAAACACAACCGCCTTTTCGAACTCAGGCCTGTGTAATTGGACTTGTTTCTTATAAACCAGCAATTCGCGCTGTAACCGCAATAACAATTAGATTATGGTAGTGTGGCTGCGTCAGATTCACGAGAGAGAGAGAGAGGCCTTTAGTGACTAAGTGTTCCTTGCTCCATCTTTCGTCTTCTTTTCGTTTCCACCTTTTGCTCGCATTCTTTACCGTCTTTCTCTTCTATTATCCGGTGCCGCTACTCCTCTCTGTCTCCCTCTGGTTTCGAGTCATTGGACTTCTCTTGGTTGCCTGATTACTTGATTGCCTGTGTAATTGGAATTGTTTCCGATAAACCATGACAAAGTTGCCGATGCCTGTTTTTTCTGCCCATTACGAACTCCCATGTGACATAAATGTACTTCCCTCAAATTAAAATATCCCGTGATGTCACTATATGCCGGAAGAGAGGTGCAGAAATAAGCAAGAAGAGAGCAGCAGGCTCCATTTCGACCTGTGTCTCTCTCTCTCAAGCCAAAAAGACACGTCACAACAGAAAGGAGGTAAGAAACAGTACCAGAGCGCCAGTCCACAAGTGGGCACTTCACGTGAACAGACAAGCCAGATGCCCCGCAGATCTGCGCCCCAAAATATAATCTGTAAAAAGTGGCGAGTGAAGGACGCTATAAGCTTGTGAAACAGGGGCAAACGAGAGATTGGAGGGGCATCGTGGAGTTAGTGGGGCGGGGTGTGGTCGCCAGCAGACATTGACGAAGAAAAGTGGAACCGACGAACTGCGGATCCAAAGTTACGAATGGTGGAAAGGTAAGGAAGGAGAGATTGGAACTGCCATAGAGCTGAGGAGAGACATCGTGGAAGTAAGGCGGGGAAGGAGAGAGTGGGAACCTCCATAGATCCAAGGAGAGATACCGTATGTGGGACTGGAGAGACATCACGAAGCCGGCGGGGTGGGGCGCACGGGCCAGCGAACACCGGCGAAGGATAGCGATAATAGGGAACCACGTGGAACATAGTGACGGCAGGCGGCCTATACCACAACATAGATGTAAAGGGAGACATCGCAAAATCATGTACAGAGGTGAGGCCAGAAAAACAGATTGGAAGCTGCCATAGGTCAGTGGAGAGACATCGTGAAGGTCGGGTGAGGACAGAGAGATTGGAAACTACTATAGAGTGTTGGAGAGAGATCGCGAAATCACGTACGGAGGTAAGGCGAGGGAGAGGGATTGGAATCCGGAAAAGGGAGAGAAAGTTCTGGCAGTGTGGGGACTGTAAGTGGGAGGAGTATAGGCGAGAAGAGGGGAGGGAGTGGAAGGACCAAAAAGAGGAGGATACAGGCTACAGGAGATGTGAAGGGGTGGAAGTATCGGGATAATGTGAGAAAACATAGGCCGCAGAAGAAGTGGCAGAAAAGTAAATTACACGAGAGGGGTGGGCGAGCCAGGAACAGGGAGGAACCGGGAGCACCGAAAACTATGTGGGATCTGAGGATGGAAAAAGGATAGAGGGAGGATACAGGGAGGGTGGATTAAGGACTCATCTGGTGATTGAAAGAAAGAAGGAGAGCGAGGAGGGAGAAGATCAGGGTCCACCCGAAAAAACGAAGCGAGCAGGAATTGGCGATGCGATAAGAGGAAGGATCAGCCGCATGTATAGTAGGTCATCTTACCCTCTCCCAACCTCCATCTCCCCACCTGAAATCCCTTCCCGAGTACCCTTGCCAGCCAGTCAAAAGTGCAAATGCATCTAAGGATGTAAGGAATGAAGGGGAGGGAATGAGAGCATAAACAAAAGGAAATACGAAAACAACAAAAGGAAAAAAGAAGAAAAGGGAACGAGAGCATAAACAGAAGGGAATACGAAAATAACGAAAGGAAAAAAGAAGAAAAGAAGTAAGAAAGAAAGAAACTCACTTTAACTCAGAGAAAAAACTGGAAATAAACCGAAATAAACCGAAAAAATAGGAAAACGGGAAGACAAAGTAACTGGTTAGTGATACAACCCCCTCAGATAAAACCGGAAAAGACCGGAATAAACAGGAAACAGGAAGATAGAGCAACTGGTCAGTTTCGTTGCGTCTACGTCGGAATCCTCCGCATCAATACAACCCATTCAGAAACTATACAAAATGGCGGTGATGAAGGTATCAACGAAGAAAGGGAGAAGACCTGGGACCCTGCTTCTCTACAGGGGGGCGATGAGACAAACGACGGGCCCAATAGGAGTAGGGACAACCAAGGTACCACAAAGGTTGGGACAGGCGCCCCCGTGGTCGCTAGGGACTCATCCTGGAGATGAGGGGGAAAGACTTCAGGGCGGGAATCTGGAGAATAAGGGGGGAAAGGAAGGGGATCTGAAGCTACAAGGACAAGGGGTAGACATGACCATGTAGGAAGCAGGGGTAATGTTAACAGAGGAAGAAAGAAACGAAAGGGGGATCTCCCAGGGTGCGATCTCCCAAGTACAAGGGGAAGGAGGGGGAGGAGAGAGAGCTCACGGAGTGAAAGAGAACGACCAGCAAAAGGAGAAGGGACAACAACCATCATGGGTAAGCAAACTACGAAACACGATGCAAGACAAGACACTGTCTGTCAAAAGATGTCAGGAGGAAGAACAGAAAGGAATGGAGGAACACGCTGCTGATCTTCAGATCCCAGACTACCCAAAACTCTTACTTGACCACTTCAGGACACCCTTCACCACTTCAGGATGCAGCCTGCCTAAACAAGTGGTTTTCAAGGTCTTCGGACCTTTCACCACTTCAGGACCATTCAGGATTTTCAAACTGCTAAGAACTCTCACTTCAGAATTTTCACTCCTGAATTTTCAGCTACCCGATAACCGCTTGTGACCGAGCCTTGCGGGCTCATGCTCCTCGTTCTGGAAGGGCAGGGTAGCCATCTGGATCCCCCATAATTCAAGATTTTTACCGGTATATTGGGAAATGGACCAAGAGGGGGGGAGGTGGGTATCCATTTTGGGTATGTTGGAACTGGAAGTTGTGAGGATCTTCTGTGTTTATGGGCCCAATGAGGTGGGAGCCAGAAAGGCTTTCTTTGAATCTATCAAGAATAGGATCCCAGAAGGGACCCCGGTCATTTTGGCGTGGGACTTTAATGAGGCCCCCGACCGCTGGCTAGACAGACGGAAGCTCCCCTCCCCATGCCCCGCATACGTGGAGGCGGATGAACAAATTATCGCAGACTTAGGAGGGTCACTAGACCTATATGATCCCTTCCGCAGACGGTTCCCAAATACACGTACCTTCTGCTGCTATAGGAAAAATGGACCAGATAAAATTTTCAGATCAAGGATCGATCTGATACTGATACAACGGGACCTAGAAGGGGCTCTGCAGATAGCGGATGTATTCCCATAGAGCGTGTACCTAGGATTGGACCATGGAGTGTGCGTTGTTATCCTTTCCTTCAGAAAACGTCCGGACCAAGGGCCCAATTTTTTTTAACTCGATACTTCCCTTTTAGGAAGAAAGGAGCTGCGTAGCACGGCGAACGTATTCGCGGGCCTTCATGTTCGCGCGAACGTGTTCCCGTGAACAGCTTGCGAACATGTTCGAGCGAACATAATTTTTTTTGTAAAAATAAAATAAAATAAAAATATTATGTTTTCGGTTTTTGATTTTTAACTCATAATTAACTATGAATTTGAATATGACTCCACGGCAAAAGTTGCTTGCATTGTTATTTTACATAGCATATATGTTTTTCAGATTTTTTTGAATTTTTTTTTTTTTTTTTTTTTTTTTTTTTTTTTTTTTTTTAGGGTTGTTCGCGTTCGGGTCAACATGTTCGCGTTCGCCTCCGAACATGTGAAGTACACATCTGTAAATTTTCAGGGCATTTGGCTATTCCAAAAAAAAAAGAAAAATCGCCAAAGACGGCGGTGTCGAAAACATGCTTGCGCACTCACTGAATTTAATTCTCTTTTTATTTTTATTTATTTTTATTATTAGTATTTATTCTGTGTATTTTATTTTTATTTTAAATTTGGAAAGGAATTCGGACGTAATGATCACGCAAATCTTGTTTAGTTTAATTTTCTACATCACATATCTTTTTTTCAGATTTTTTTGATGATTTTTTTTTTTTTTTTTTTTTTTTTGGGTCCGCGTTCGGCCTGAACGGCCGAACGCCTTCCCAAGGGGTCCCGTACGTTCGGGCGTTCAGGTTCGGGCGTTCGGCCTGTCCCGAACGCCAGTTACCCTGAATAAAATACTAAAATAATAAAATAATAAAAAAGTAATAAAATAATAAAATAATAAAATAATATAATAATAAAAAAATAAAATAATATAAAAATAGGAAAATAAATAAAATAAAATAAAATAAAATAATAAATAATAAATAAATAAATAATTTATACATATATATATATATGGGGTCACCAGCCCGTACGTACGGAGGTTTCCAGACAGACCTCCGTACGTACGGCCGTTCGAGGTCCCGTATGGGGTCCGAACCCGACGATATTCGGCCCCCGCCAAAAATTATTTCGGGGCGTAAAAATAATTATTTTTTTCTGAATTTTGTTTTGTGAATTCTCTATGACGTGAGGTACATGCCTGTAAATTTTCAAGTTATTTGGCTAAGCCAAATAAGAATTAAAAATCGCCAAAGATGGCGGTGTCAAAACGTGCTCGCCCACTTTTTTTTTTTCCCTTTTTACTTTTTGTTTTCACTTTAGTTCGGGGTCTAGACAATTTTATTATTTTTTGAAACTTTTTTGGTGGGTTTTGTTTAATGTCAAGTATATATATATGTATATATATATATATATATATAATATATCTCCTTGCCAACGGTTTACCGAGCAGTTCTTTTTGTGACGATATATGCTACGACTTCGCTAGCTTCCTGCTAGGGTTTTTTCCGGTCAGATTGAGCGGCAGTGGTCGGGGCCGTTACTAGGCGGCCATGCTGTGCCTCTAGTGCCAGCGGTGTGTCTGGAGTGTATTTTTTGGCTGTGACAGACCTTTCTTTGTTTCGTGGATGTTTTGCTGGCTTGTGATGGGGTGTGGACCGACAGTCTGTAGAGTTTCCATCTGGTGTGGGTGAGTGATAATCTACTTTGATTAAGGTTAAGGTAGATTATCACTTACAGTGTAATCAGTGAGGGGAGTTTTCCATCTGGTGTCCGTGAGTGATAGTCTACTTTGATTAAGGTTAAGGTAGATTATCACTTACAGTGTAATCAGTGAGGGGATTCTGCAGACTGTTGAGGGTTCAACCTCCTGATGAGTCGGTGAAACTCCGACGAAACAGTTTGTCACAACCCCTCGTTTGTTGTCCTCTCCTAGTCAACGGTTTACCGAGCAGTTCTTTTTGTGACGATATATGCTACGGCTTCACTAGCTTCCTGCTATGTTTTTTTCAGGTCAGGTTGAGTGGTAGTGGTCGGGGCCGTTACTAGGCGGCCATGTTGTGCCTCTAGCGCCAGCGGTGTGTCTGGAGTGTATTTTTTGGCTGTGACAGACCTTTCTTTGTTTCGTGGATGTTTTGTTGGCTTGTGATGGGGTGTGAACCGACAGTCTGTAGAGTTTTCCATCTGGTGTGGGTGAGTGATAGTCTACTTTGATTAAGGTTAAGGTAGATTATCACTTACAGTGTAATCAGTGAGGGGGTTCTGTAGACTGTTGAGGGTTCAGCCCCCTGATGAGTCGGTGAAACTCCGACGAAACAGTTTGTCACAGCCCCTCGTTTGTTGTCCTTTTCTCTTTCCTTGCCAACGGTTTACCGGGCAGTTTTTTTTGTGACGATATATGCTACGACTTCGCTAGCTTCCTGCTACGTTTTTTTCCGGTCAGGTTGAGCGGCAGTGGTCGGGGCCAGTACTAGGCGGCCATGCTGTACCTCTAGTGCCAGCGGTGTGTTTGGAGTGTATTTTTTGGCTGTGACAGACCTTTCTTTTTTTCGTGGATGTTTTGCCGGTTTGTGATGGGGTGTGAACCGACAGTCTGTAGAGTTTTCCATCTGGTGTGGGTGAGTAATAGTCTACTTTGATTAAGGTTAAGATAGATTATCACTTACAGTGTAATCAGTGAAGGGATTCTGCAGAGTGTTGAGGGTTCAGCCTCCTGATGAGTCGGCGAAACTCCGATGAAACAGTTCGTCACAGCCCCTCGTTTGTTGTCCTTTTCTTTCTTCTTGCCAACGGTTTACCGGGCAGTTCTTTTTGTGACGATATATATATATATATATATATATCGTCACAAACAGATATATATACAAGGTAACGGGCGTTCGGGACGGGCCGAACGCCCGAACGTATGGGACCCCTTGGGGATGTGTTCGGCCGTTCAGGCCGAACGCGGACCAAAAAATAAATAAAAAATAAAAAATAAAGTCGTCAAAAAAAATCTGAAAAAAAATATATGTTATGGAGAAAAATACATTTAACAAAATTTGCCTGAGCATTACGTCCGAATTCCTTACCAAATTTGAAATAAAAATAAAATACACAGAACAAATACTAATAATAAAAATAAATAAAAATAAAAAGAGAATTAAATGTAGTGAGTCCGCGAGCATCTTTTTGACACCGCCATCTTTGGCGATTTTTCATTTTTTTTTGGCATAGCTAAATGCCCTGAAAATTTACAGATGTTCACTTCACATAATACAAAACCCACTAAAAAAGTTTCAAAAAATAATAAAATTGTCTAGACCCCGAACTAAAGTGAAAACAGAAAGTCAAAAGTGAAAAAATATGTGGGCGAGCACGTTTTGACACCGCCATCTTTGGTGATTTTTAATTCTTATTTGGCTAAGCCAAATGAATTGAAAATTTATAGGCGTGTACCTCACATCATAGAAAAAAATTCAGAAAACAAAAAATATTTTTAGGCCATCCGAAACAGTTTTTGGCGGGGGCTGAACGCCCGAAAGTACGGAGGTCCGCGCGGGGGCCTCCGTACGTACGGGCTGGTAACCCTGTATATATATATATAAATAAAAAAAAAAAAAAAAAAAAAAAAAAAAAAGATAAAAAATAATAATAATAATAAAAAAAGATAAANATAAAAAATAATAATAATAATAAAAAAAGATAAATAAATAAAAACAATAAACTAAAGTTAAGAAAATGGTAATTAAAAGCAAAGATAAATATTGGATTTAAATACATATTCTTTCACAAAACCGCCTGGTAGGCATACTAGGCAATAAAGTATCAACAATATGAATATTCAACTCTCGCAAAGCAAAAAGGTTATGGGAACTATATACTTATAAGTTATAAACCAATTACGTATATATACTGCACAAAAACAAATTAATTATAGATGTCGACTGACTAGTAACGAAGCAACTGTGCTACGAGTTGTACCTCACAAAAAACACCTAAAAAAACCTCCAAGTATACCGCATAACACACCACTAGGTCCACTTACATATAAAACAGCATACTAAACGAAAAACATGGCGCTATTTACACTGAGAAAAACCAATTAGAACCGAAGAATAATACAATACTCCAGAACCGCCCATCATCAAATTTATTAAAAACCCCCTTAAAAAAACATACACAGCAAACCACTAAACATTGACCCACACATAATTACCTAATACACATACACCCCCACTCATACATCGATACGACCACCCGCAAGTACAAACCCCTGATGAAGATAATATCACCGAGCCGATGGCGCTTCATAAGGCAAACATTTCTTTCAAGAAAAACTAAGGGACATGAATAATCATAGAAACCCGAACACATGCATAGACACGAAAACGAAGAAAAGAAAACAGATACGACAACAAAAAATGAAACGATAAAGCAACACCCCGCAAAGAAGGACACACAAAAATACAAAAACTCGTGAAGCATCCCCATGAAGATCGGCATCTGAGAACCACGACAAAAAGACTCGACAAAAGAAATATGCCACGTTCTTTAACCAGCTAGTTAGAGTGCAACCCATCCAAAATACTGACCATCCCCAAGCTCTGAAGTTGATAGGCACGAAAGAAAAAGACAATAACATTACGTGGGAACTACAAAGCAAAGCAAATATGCCACTAAAATTCAAAACTGTAATCACCCCACCTACTGCCAGACCCCATAAATTGTACTACAACCGATCACACACAACCATAACCCATACACCTGCACAGACCCCTAAACCTACCAAATACGCCATGTTTTACTGAACCAAAACGAATATCACATTTCGGCGACCTAATTAATTTAATTAAAATAATTAAAAAAAAAAAACCAAATAACGTTTAAGCTATCTTATACACACGAACGCGACCATACCCATTACACACCTCACATTACAAGATATAATGAAGCCTGCCTGCATGAGAGATGGTTAAGAACAAACACTATTTACAGGTCACTTTCAGCCGCTTCAGGTCCCCACCTGAAACTCTTGAAATGACTTGAAATGGTTGAAGCTTCTTACAAGGGTTTCAGGTACCCCCATCCCCATCCAAATGGTTGGATGGGGTTACCTGAAAACCCTTTCAGAAGCTTCAGCCACTTCAACAGTTTCATGTCCCCACCTGAAATTCCTGAAATGACCTGAAGTGGCTGAAGCTTCTGAAAGCGGTTTCGGGTACCCACATCCAACCATTTGGATGAGGGTACATGAAACCCCTTTCAGAAGCTTCAGCCACTTTAGGTTATTACGGCGGTTTCAGGTCCCCACCTAAAATTCCTAAAATGACCTGAA
>BFEA01000936.1:171797-180630 GCA_003427395.1 Chara braunii | reverse complement strand
GAGAGAGAGAGAGAGAGAGAGAGAGAGTAGTGGTCGTGGCATGCCGCAGTTGGAATTTGAGTGGTTGGAAGGGGGAAAGGAAGGCCTCCACCGTCAGCTCCTGAGTCCACCACCCAAAGGGCAGACAGTAGGGCTGAGTAGGCGGATAAAACCGGAAAAAAGACAAATGAGTTCGACAAAAGGGATGGCATCATGGCACACTGGCGCACTGCACAACACTGTACATGTTTATGGACTCCAACGGCTGACTAGATTCATCCATACTGACGAAACACTTGGAATGTATGGCAAGCTTCACCAGATCCAGAAATTTTCCGTACATTGGTGAACCTTTTTTTTTTTTTTTACATTGGTGGCCTGGACCCACTAGCCAAGTTTTCAATCATGTGTGGCTTCAAGTGACAAGTAGCAGACGTAGATCCGATTTCATCTGCATGGTCGTTAACATTTCGAGTAGCCGGGTGCACAGAGGCCGATGCTGCAGCCAATGATAGGATTTGTAAAAAAAAAATTGCTAAGAGGCCGATGCTGCAGCCATTGCTAGGATTTGTATAAAAAAAAATTGCTGGTGTGAAGTTGCATTTTTATGTTTTTCACAGTGGGGGGGTGATTTTGGGACTTCTGTTTCCTATTTTTTAAGCCAGAAATGACACTTTCACATTGCGAAAGTATAAAGCATGGAGTGCCTCTGACAGGGTGATGACACTTTCACATTGCCAAAGTATGGAGTGCCTCTGACAGGGTGCCTCCGCCCCTAACGGGCTGCTCGGTAGGAATCCCGTTTCATTGGTTTGATGCAAAAAACATATCACCGTTTTGCACTACTATGTAGGCTTCTTTCGGGTCATCCTTGTCAGAGAAACACTTTTTCATTCACTTTCAACAACAACGAATGACTTTTGCCATTTTAAAATGATTAAAATGATTATTTTATTCTGCAAAAAACCACAAAAAATGCGTCACCCAAGTTTTAAAACTTGGCTAGTGGGTCCGAGCCCCTGTGTCTCAGAAAACCAAAATGTTAAATTAAGTTGAGAAGAAAAAAAAAAGAAGAAGAAAATCAAAATGTGGTGCAAAAACCATGATCATGAAATCTGACACACACACACAAGATCCCAGGACTGAGGTGGGCGGCTCTGAAGTGCACCAATGACTCCGCAATTACCGGTCGCCTGCAAACTGGCATAGCACTACTCTCCATACGCCAAGGGCCTGGTTGCACTTAGTGCCTACTAGTTGCACTACTCTCCATCCCTCACAATTCGTGGCGGATGCATGGAGAGTGGAGAGTGAAAAAAATTGAGAATCCTGTAGAACTGGAGGCCTGGTTGCACTTACTCACCACTCTATTTCTTCTACAGAATTTTTTTGTCTACCTGATGTCGACTCTTGAAGCCCTGCATTCTCCAGAGAGTTGTTTTGTGGAGAGGTCCGAGGACCACTCTCCACAAACCTTTGTGCGCACAGACGGGGAAACCGAAAACACTCTCTACGACTTGTGTAGACCGTGCGGCGAGCCGTCTGACACATTTCGCATTCTCCAAGTTTGGAGAGTAAGTGCAACCAGGCGCCTACTCTTCAAAGTTGGGGTATGGCGAGTAGTGCAACTAGGCCCTTTCTCGAAAAACTTGGCGAACGCAAAATGTGTCAGACGGCTCCCCACACAGTCCACACAAGTTGTGGTGAGTGTTTTCAGTTTCCCCGCCTGTGCACGGCGGTTTGTGGAGGGTGGTCCTCGGACCTCTCCACAAAACAACTTTCTGGAGAGTGCACGGCTTCACGAGCGGAGATCAGGCAGACAATTTTTCTTAACTTTTCTGTAGAAGAAATATAGTTGCAAGTAAGTGCAACCAGGCCTCCACTTCCACACTGTTATCATTTTTTTCACTCTCCACCCATCCGCGAATAGTGCAAATAGGCCCTCAGAAACTACCAGTCGCCTCCATACTGGCATAGGGCCTTCCCCTCACCGCGGCGAAAAGGAGAATTTTTTTTTTTTTTTTCTTTACGGGAGATTGATATTAACACTCAAAATGAGGCCGGGAATCCCTCAACATATCACCCGGATGTGGAACCTGCTGGAAACCGGGTCCAGAGTCCCGTGGGGATCCAACTGTGACACAGTCTTGCTGGAAACCGGGTCCAGCGTCCCAACATCTATAAGCTTATGGAAAAGAAAATTGGAAACTGGACAAAAAATCAACAAGTAGAAAAGGTGAAAACCAGAAATAAAGGAGGAAAATACCATGGGCGCCAAGGTGGACATCTCCTTTCTCTCCAACCTTCCTGTATTTCCTGTTATGAGGGCAGGATTTTAGAGTCATGTCTCAGCAGAAATCAGCGACTGTGCACACTGGAGCTTGCCCCTCTGTAGTCAAAGAGGCAAAGATACCTTCGATGTCCATGTCTTTTGGAGCCAGATCATGCCTCTACGCCTCCAATCCGCATAGATTACCCATCCGAGGCCGGACTTGATCGAGTTTAGGGTCAGACAGACATGATACTTCTCCCCCTAAAACATCAAGGCATTCCGGGCTGACCAGATGCCTTCCATCATTAAACCTCTGCAGACAAGGGCTCTGTACGCAGTACCTGACTCGAAATTGCTTTCAGTAGGGAGCTTGCCGTGTAGTATGGATTCTTCTGTCCAGTCCATATCCTGCTTGAGTTGTCTCTTCCACTTCAGAATCTCCTTTCACCACTCCCAGATCTGGAGGGACAGCGGGCATGATAACCAAAGGTGGATTGCAGATTCCCATGCCCATTCACATCTTGGACACAAGGAAGGGAGCTGCATGCCGCTCTTGATATTAGCCCTGGCCAGGTAGAGGTACTAGGAGTGACTTGTAGTGATTGCAGCCATTGGATAGCGGCATTTCTCTGACAAGGAATACTTTTCAGGGCGCTCCAGAGTTTTATTAGATCCTTGTCTGTTACCGTAGTCAATTCAAGTTGGAGGTCTGAAAGTCTCAAGTTTTCTTTGCTGTTGAGACCGGTGGTTTGTTTATCGGGCTGCGCAGTATTTGGACTCCCTCTTTGGGCTTGACGAGAACAAAGGGGATCACAGTTTGAGAGTGTTGAGCAGTCTTCCAGCCGTAAAACAGGGGTTCTATCCCCAAGCGATCTGGTAGCGTTGAGATTACTTGGCAAGAGAGGCCTTTTTTTGTTTTCTGTTCCTTGACCCTAGCCTCCTTCCAGTCCATGATGGATGGAATACAGTCCTCTTTCTTCCAGGCGCAGGAAGAATGTTCCGTTTCTGGATCCGTGTAGCGACCATTTCTGGGCTCGTGTGCCTGCTCTTAGACCTGCCCCAACTACTTTCCAGAAGATCCTTTCTTCTTCGGGGTCCTGAAGCCAGCTGCCCGGGACAGTCTCTCCTAAGGGACTTGCGCTGGGATAGCTAATTTTTAGAAATTTTTAGTTTTATAAAATTAGCAAGACTGTTACGCAGCCTGGGGCCTGGGGGCCGGGGCGAGTCGTATTGCCCTGTAACCCAACGGGGTGGGGGTGTGAGGCCTGGAAGAGCTCAGCAGGGAGTAAGACAGTGTTGGAGAGTTTTAAAAGGGTTGCTAGGGATTCCGAGGGTTTTGAACATTTGTGGGGCCTTTGTGGAGGCAATTTTTGTTGTGGGTAGCCCCTTTTTCTCTGAAGATTGTCGTAGTAATTTTCTACAATTCTAAGTAGTTCAGAATTTTCTTAGCCAAAGCCGGGTAATGGCCCCTGTATCTGAAAAAAAGAGGTTCTTATAGTCCCTTTGTGCAGCTTAGAAAGAAACTTCTCATAATTTTTCAGATTTTTTCAGACTTTTTCTGAATTTTAGCCTATCTCGTGGGGTTCTTCATCGAATAGGGTAGTAATTGCTCATGATCCTATTCTCAGACAAAGCCGGGTAAAAGCCCCCGTTCCCAAATATGTTCTCAAATATGTTTCATGTTTCAAATGGGACACTGGCCCAGCGCCCGGTTCCCAGCACGAACAAAAAAAAAAAAAAAAAAAAAAAAAAAAAAAAAAAAGCCTGGGGCTTGGGCAATTTCTGTCTGTCAGCGAGTGTCTCAGTAGAGATCCAGTCCCCGGATTGGCAATCCCAAATATCTTTTATTTGGATTACCCCTTTTTCAATCCATGCTCTGTACATCTCAGAGAGAGATAAATGTCTAGAAATTTGTAATTAGCGGATGAAAAACCGCACTAAAGAAAATGAGTCTGAGCTATCGTCAGCCATTATGTGTGTTGAATCTTGTTGTTTTAATCAGTCTATTTTCGAATAGGATCTCTAATTTTGAGGTTGGCTCTGTTATAATTTGGGGCTTTAGTCTTCTCCAGGGGTATAGTATATTTGCCAATATTCTTGATTTTGTTTTTCGGTTGCAGAAGGAACCAATGAGGAGGCATAGCCAGACATGATCCTTGTGGGACAGGGACCATTCTCTCATCAGGATGTACTCTTTTTCTTTTTTTTCTTTTTTTTTAAAACACACCCCTGTCATTGCTAGTGGTGCTGATAAGAGCAGACACCGCTAGCACCTGGGGGGACGCCCCATCTATTGGTGGGGGGCATCAGCTGCTGGAAAACGGGTCCAGCGTCCCATGTACAAACTGAATTTTGGGATACATCCGAAAAAGGTTGCGGGGGGGGCCTGCCAGGATTGATTACCCTGGAATCCAGGGAATTGACTGAGCAGGGCCTTAGAGAGGAGGGGGAACCTCTTCACCCTGGAGTAGGCGCCAGATACCTGCAACTGCACACGAGTTCCTCCCACCCCTAACTAGCCCCCCATACTCACTGACCCAGAATGTTCAAGCTGCCCGCATTGACAGGCTGCCAGCATTGACTGCCCCAATCCGTGGAAGGGGGGGGTTAACTGAGCAGCAAGATGGAGAGACGGAAACGGAAAATTTGGGTATTTAGCAGAAAGAATAACCTCCCCAGGGGGCTCCGGAGGGCCATTTCTTATCTGAGTATGAGTGAGCAGAAGATGGGGTAACAGAATTCCTCAGTCAGGACAGGATCTCTGCCAGGGAGAGGGCATGGGGTGGGAAGGGGTCGGGGAAGTCCGAGGGGGGGCGGAGTGGGAATGAGGGTTCAATGTTTGTCCAGTCCTTCAAACATAGGCGATAGTCTCTCATCTCTTCCAAATCCCACTGTCCCTTTCCCTTGTCTCGGCTCCATTCCACTTTCAAAATCCATCTTTCTCTCTCCCCTCCCACCCAGTTTGTGCAAAATGTTGTGATCCGTCTCCTGACATCTCCTACCTATTTAAGGAGGTCTAACTGTGCGTTTATGTCTAGCCATGTCTGTGTGAGTTCGAAGTGTACCTGCTGTTGAATCTGTTCAGTGATTTCCGACTCTTCTATTCTCACCTTCTCCATGGCCAAAGTGCATCTTTGCCACCAAAGTGCCCATATTACCGCTCTCCTTCCAAGTTTGTACATGTTTTCTACGAAGGTCGTCGCTGCTTCTGCCTGCGGCCAATGGACGGCCAGAATGGCCTGCCAAGACCAGGGACAGGGGGTTACAGATTCCATCTTTCTCCAAATGTGATCCCACCATCTCCATATGAATTGGGCGATCGGGCATTGCATGAAGATATGTTCAATGGTTTCGGCCTTCCTGTAGAATGGAAAAAGGCTCTGGCACCGGTGTCACCATGGAAGCACCAGGCCTTTTTGTTCTATACTCAGCTAGAGCAATCCAGATTTTTCCTTTTGCGCCTAACATCGCCATTATTGGTCATTTGACCATTAGGGACATGTTTTGGTGTTTTGGGTCCAGTATACCAAGACCCCCTTGGTCCTTGGGGTTGGCTACCGTTTCCCATGCAACCTTAGTGAGGAAGCCCTGGTGTTCTGTTGCTGTGGGTTTCCTGAGGTAGCTGCCGACAAATTTTCTAATTCCCACATAAGCCTCTTCCCCTAAAAGGTGTACAGATAGTGGGAACCACAGTATGGAGAAGGTTGTTGAGGTGAGGACTGGGGCTCTCCCGAAGAATGAGAGTTGGTGGCTCCTTATCCAGCCTAGTATTCTAGCAGAGACTTTTTCCAATAGTAGTGAGTCTTAGGTGTTTGAGCAGTCTGTAAATGAGACTTCAAGTTGCACACCTAAGAGGCGGTCGGAGGCTCTGAGCTATGGGTGGGGATATGTTTTAGACCCCAGTCAACGCAGAGGGTGTATCGTGTTGGTAGAAAGAAAACCGGTTTGTTCCAGTTAATAGATGCTTCGGAAAGGTCGCGCTATTTGTCCAACACGAGTTGAAATTCATCCAGCGCTTCTTTTTTGTTGACGCAGACCTCAGTCAGATTATCTGTTAGGGCTCCCCCCTTCCAATGGATCGTCGGGGGAAGTTGTAGACCTAGGATCTGGTTGTTTCCTCTGATGTTGTGAAGTAGAACTTCGAGATGAACCACGAACAGTAATGGGGCTAGGGGGTAGCCTTGTATCAGGGATCTGGTGAGTTTAAACACCTCAGAGAGTTTGCCATTGACCATCACCACTGAGGAGGCTTCCGAGTACATTGCATTCACCCATCTGCAGAACCCCTTACCGAAACCCATGTGAGATAGGGTGATGAATACGTATGACCAGCCTACCTTAGCGTACGCTTTCTCTATGTCTAGAAGAAGGACGACAACATCCTTCTGTTCTGAACCAATTATCTCTAGATCCCGGATCGTGGATATTATATTATCGTTCTTCCTTTGACGAAAGCTCCTTGTTCGACACCAATCAGATTAGGTAGATAGCTTGATAGACTGTCAAGACTGATGGCTAGCGCTTTCGCAAGGATTTTATAAGCGATGTTAGAGACTGAAATGGGTTTGTAATTACGAACCTCCCTTTTGTCCCCCTTCTTATAGAGAAGGGATATCACCCCTGTTAGCCAACGTCTGGGTAGGGAGCCTGGATCCGAGTCCAAGGCATTGTTAACGATTTGACATAGAAAGGGGTCGAATGCTTCCCAAGCACTGAGGAGAAGTTCAACCTGTAAGTCATCCAGTCCGGGGAATTTGCCTGTGGCCATTTGTTTGGCCGCTAGCTGCAACTCTTGTACGGTGAAGGGTTTATCTAGTGCCTCCACTGTGGAGGGTGAGACCCTCGTTCCCAAAAAATCCCTAGTGACCCCCCCCTCGTCAGTCCTTTTTAGAGTCAGACGATTGTCATACTTCTCATCAAACATTCTCATTATTCGCTCTCTACGTGCATCAATATTCTTCATCGGGCACCAGATGAAGATAGTCACGTCGTCTATCAGCCTAACTCCCCTTAGCAGATTTCTGGCTAATCCCAAACTTCGTAGGAAAATGTATTCGTTCATGGCACAAACTTCACAAGGGATAAAAGCCAATGGGGGGCTACTTCTTTTTCCCATTGGGATCCCCACTTGCTGCTTGATCATTCTTCAAGATGCAACCACAAACTTATTTTCCAGATTGAAACTTACCACAATCGTCTCAATCATTTCAAAACTCACTTTCATCCACCCATCCACCTTTTTTTTTTCGTGCAAAGGAAGAGTCTTTCCCTCTTTTTCTTATCATAACCATTTTTCTTCCTTTAGCTCGATACGAGTCTAGAATCCATTTGACAACGGTTCAGATCGATTCATGGGGTAGCTAACTGAACATCTTCCTAATAAGTCAATATCGTAGGCTGCCCCCACCAAGTCTCCTCTCCCTTTCCCTTTCACCAATTTATTAACTTCCTCCACCCTACCCTTCAAAAACCCATTAGATTTAAGATTAAAGTGGAACAGTTTCAGCAGCAGAAAAAGCAGGTGATTTAAAGCTCGAGCTATTCAGATGCTAGTCAACTTCGATAGTTCAAGGTATGACGGGTTAATAGGTCGGAAGCGACTTGTATCCTTGAATTTAGGGATACTATAAGTGTGTCGCATCGTCCTTTACTATGATACTATCCCATTTGCCCAACGGTTCCAGATGTGCCTTCTTATATGTCGGTTTGCTCTTCTCCAACACTTCCGCCTCGATTTTCCACACCGTCGTAAAACTCTCATTCTTCCAGAACATCGATTTCATACCATCAGCATACACCTTCGGTACTTCGGACACATGACAAGTTGACAACTGTCTCTGAGGTATTTATGTCCACGCTGGAGTCTATGGTTGTGCATACCAGATCCTTCGTGAGGATTTTAATTTCCTCCAATTCCCTAGAGTAATCCTTCCTTCTCCTACTCGGGTCCTCTCTTACACATCTTTCAATCTCCCTAGTGTTGACGATCGCATCAACCCCCATTTTCACAATGCTACTGTGCCGGACCCGCCGGGATGACGGTCCGTCAGTGTGGAGAAGAAGGGTTGACGAAGGAAGTGGTAGAGATGGAGCTAGAAGGGACAGCGTAGCTCCGATGCAGACTCAACACGCACGTACTCCAAATGTGCAAAAGTGAAGAATGGCGAAATACAGACTGCAGTTGGGGTATACCCCCAGCAGGTTGACTGGACTGAACTGGCCTGGCCTGGTACCGATAGTAGTACCGGGCAAGACTGGACTGGACTGAAACAGTACACGGGTTGTGGGGTCAGGCCACGGCCTGGCTGAACTGGCAAATAGCCGAATAGGCCCTGGCTGCAGGCCACGGCAGATAGAGGCCCGCTGCACGATCCTCATGCCTGTAATGGATCGCAAGAGCCATAAACACGCTGTCCGCAAAAACAGCGGAACTCTACAATAAAGAAAACTAAGAAATCTAGGATGCGGAGCTCATGCGATGCAGCCTCAGCTACATAATGTCGAATGGAAAGCAAATGTCTGGTAAACACAGCCTAAATAACAGCAGAAAATGAAATGTAGCATGATACAACCCTAAAGTCA
>BFEA01000936.1:123682-134474 GCA_003427395.1 Chara braunii | reverse complement strand
CACACACACACACACACACACACACACACACACACATGTACGTTCACACACAAATACTAATACGGCCCGGAAATATATATATATAAACTCCGACGAAACAGTTTGTCACAGCCCCTCGTTTGTTGTCCTCTTCTCTCTCTCTGCCTATGGTTTACCGGGCAGTTCTATTTGTGACGATATATATATATATATATATATTTCCATTCATTGATTGTTTCCTTATTACACAACAACAAAAAAAACAAAAAATACGTAAAACGGTAAAAACGAAGAATACAAAGAACTGCCAACCAAAAATCACCCCCCAATTTTATTTTATTTTATTTATTTTATTTTCTCTTATCCACCTTTTCTAATTTTTTTTAATAATAATTTTATATAATTATCTGTTTCCAAAAATATATATATGGGGTTGTAGGGCTTGAAAATCCCTACAACCCCATATTTTGTTTTTGTTTTTTTACCCATTATTGTATTCGGGAAAAATTGGGTAAATTCATGTCCGAAGTGCGGCCGAGGCCAGCTACGGCCGCGGACATGAATACGGCCGCCCTCCGAGCTCGACCGTCAGCGGGTGTTTCATAGGTTGGAGTACATACGACTACCATGCGAAGGGGAGCGTGCACACGCGTGTGTGTGTGTCCATGCTCATCACCCTCCTCCCTCCTCCGCCATCCATGCTCAGCGTCCTCCTCCCTCCTCCTCCTTCTCCGTTATCGTCGTTCTCCTCTCTTCTTGTCCATCCTTCATCCTCTATCCTCGTCCGAGTCCTTGTCCTCCCTACTCCTCTTCCCCTCCTCTTCCCTCGTTCCTCCCTCCTCAAACTTTCTCCTCGTCGCCCCTCCCTCTCCTCCTCCTCGATTGTCGACCTCCTATTTATCACCATGGTCGTCTTCTTGGCGTCATCGCGCATGCATGTGCGCTCGTCTGCATATGTGTGTGTGTGTGTGTGTGTGTGTGTGTTGTGTGTGTGTGTGTGTGTGTGTGTGTGTGCGTGTGTGCATGCGTGCATGTGTGTGTGTGTGTGTGTGTGTATGTGTGTGTGCGTGTGTGTGTGTGTGTGTGTTTGCGTCATCATTTCGTTTAGTTGGTGGTTGGACAGGTGGTATGTGAATGACAAATTTAAGGTGTTTGCCATTCATTTTTTAGTCATTCGGTGCGTGTGTGTGTGTATGTGTGTGTGTGTGTGTGTGTGTGTGTGTGTGTGTGTGTGTGTGTGTGTATGTGTGTGTGTGTGTGTGTTTGCCCATGTTCCTCCTCCCTCTTCCTCCATCCATGCGTATCGCCCCCCTCCCTCCTCCTCCATCCATGCTCGTCGCTCTCCTCTCTTCTCCTCCATCCTCCAGCCTCTTGCTGCCTCTATCCTCGTCGGCACAGTCATCGTCATAGTCTCTGTYCTCCCTACTCCTTTCCGTCCTCTTCCCTCGTTCCTCCTCTTCCCTCCTCTTCCCTCCAACTTTCTCCTCGTCACCCCTCTCTCTCCTCCTCCTCGATTGTCGACCTCCTAACCATCATCATGGCCATCTTCTTGGCGTCATCACCCATGCACGCGGCGCGTCTGTATGTGTGTGTGTGTGTATGTCGTCTGTGTGTGTGTGTGTGTGTGTGTGCGCGCGCGCGTGTATATGTGTGTTGTGTGTGTGTGTGTGTGTGCGGGTTTGTGTATATGTGTGTTGTGTGTGTGTGTGTGTGTGTGTGTGTGTATGTGTGTGTGTGTGTGTGTGTGTGTGTGTGTGCGTGTGTGTGTATGTGTCCATGCTCATCGCCAAATTTATGATATGCCATGGTAGCATCTCTGTTACATGCCCAGTTCGGCGATGTACATAAGAAACCGAGGATCCCCAATGTGACGAAAAGGGTTGAATGGACAATGCAGTGCAAGTGGAATGTCAACAAGCAATGTGCATTTTGATACATACAAAATGGTGCCTTGTGGCGCAGTGGAAGACTTAGATACAAATCCTGACCTGACCGGGACTGACCTCCTTCACGTAGTACAAGATAGCGTAGTAGACTCAGCAGAGTGCTAGAATCCCAATGACGAACCCACTCAATGTTGCAATGCAGACTAAACATACATCATCTTCATCACACGGTATGAAGGGAGTCTAGCGTTACGCACAGGAAGAATGCGCTAGGTCTAAATCATGCACAGACGAAGAGGAGGGGAAACAGACGTCGCAGACGAAGGAGGGGGGGAAGATGGGAATGTCGTCAACACCAAGTCTTCGTTACAATCCCAAATGACCCCCCGTCAAATGTCCAAAGTCCAATGTCGAGTCTGGATCCAAATGTCACCAACCTCACTCTCTCTCTCTCGTAGTCTGCTGATGCAGTGAAGTCGGATAGCGAGAGGGTGAGAGGGAGATGGTGGATAGAGAAGAGGAAGAAGAAGAACCGTGCCAGGTACTAACCTGTGAAGTTGGCGCTATGCTTCAGGTACCTCGAAGACGAAGCTGAAGTTGTGGCGCTGCAGGTAAGTCTCCCTGGCCTCTGCCCAATCTCTCTCTCTCTCTAGTACTGCTCGAGCTCCTATGGCGCCCAACGCTGAAGACTACTGCTAACGCTACTAGCGCCCAGTGCTGAAGACTACTGCTAGGGCTACAACTACTCCTGCAACGCTCCTCAAGAGTGCTGCTGCCGAATCCTGAAGACTACCTCTTGCCTCCTGAACTGCATGTGAAGTGCCTGGGAAGTACCTAGGAACTACCTGCAGCCTGTAAGGCGGGCCAATCTTATATAATGCTTGCCCATCCAGGAGGTTGCTCTTGCCAATGCCAAAACGTGTCAGACCCTGGGTTGAAGCTCAAACAAAGGTTGTCTTGAAAACAAGCTAAAAATGGCATGAGCTAAAACCTTGGCCTAGTGGCTACGTTTCAGGGCCGGAAAGGCCCTGTTTTAGGTTGAAACGACGCAAGGGTTGTAGGCCCTTGTTTTCAGGGTTTCAGGCTGAAAACAACACGGGGCCTGTAGGCCCTTGTTTTCAGGCTTTCAGGCTGAAAACAACACGGGGCCTGTAGGCCCTTGTTTTCAGGCTTTCGGGTTGAAAACAACACGGGACCCCGGTGTGAAAATGACCCATGTAACCTGTTGCAGGCGCAGCATGTAACACCCCCCCCTCCTTATGAAGTCAATCCAGGTCGAGGGCGAAGCTGACAATCTAAAGGTGGAACCTGAACGCGGGTACGGCGTGGAGCTGAAGATACCGGTTTGCCTCGAATCTTGTCCGACAACGGACTGATGCCCTTCGGTGTACCGCGTCTTGAATGCGGATTTATAGCGATCGTTTGGCCGGCTCGAAATCTGATGATATCCCGACTTTAAATCCAACTTAGAAAAATACATTGCGCCGCTTAATCGCTCAAGAAGATCGTCGATGCGAGGAAGAGGCCCCGCATTCTTGACGGTTTGCACGCTGAGCTTGCGGTTGTCGATGCACAATCGCAGATCCGTGTTCTTCTTTCGTACGAAGAAAACTGGCAGTCCGTATGGAGAGCTACTAGGGGGGATTCAACCCTTGTCCAACAAGTCATTCAGTTGCGCGCACCGCGCGGAGGACCGTAAGCTCCTCCTCGCTCATGCGATAAATGCAACCATTCGACGGCACGACACTGGCCTCAAGAATGATCTTGTGAAAGATTGGCTGATCCGGCACCACACCCATAGGTGACTCAAAGATGTCGGCGAACTCGTCAAGCAACCGCACCACACGGGGGTCCCAAGACAAACCCGTGGGTGAAGAATCGGCTACTGCGACAGTCCGTAGGAAGCATAGGTCTATCTCGTCGGGCTCCTCGTAAGGGCAAGTAGCCCGGAACGACTTGGCCGTTACCACTTGGCATTAAATTGAAGGGTGTGGAAGAGGAATAGTACACGACACTTCGGCGCCGAAGGCGTCGCGAACAGTAAGAGTCTGTCGATGGAAGTTGACCGTGTGATCCGCACTTGCAAGCCAAGGCATTCCCAAAATAATGTCGAAGTTCGTATCCAAAATGTCGAATGTCACCGGTTCGCATGCATGAGGTGCGAAATATATCGTTACGACCTCGATGTAGCGATCGATAAGTTGCTGCATCCTTCCGTCCGCCAGCTTGATCGTCATCGGTTTGCCTTCCTTCGAACCTGTGCGCCAAGGCCAGCCTTTTGCATAAAGGCCTGACTCATAAAATTACAAGACGCGCCGCTATCCAGCAAAGCGCTGCAGGACGCTTGCCCAACTTGGATGCGGATATAGAGGAGTGGTGCGTTGTTGTCATCGTACTATTGATTGCGAAACTCGCGAGCCACCTTGGTAACATATGCAAGCCTTGCAAGGATGTCCCCCACCGCGACTTCGTCATCCGTCGGCGAAGTTGGTGGTCGATAGAAGAATAAGTGCGTGTGAAGATGAACGCATAATGCTGCGCATTGCGGTCCCGGCAAGCGGTCCGTGGTCGGGAGAGGAAGTCATGCGAAATCCTCGGACGTGAGCGGGTCCAATACCTCTATGTTGAACTCGCGCGCCAAATCCAGTGAAGAACCACTTGAAGACGATAAGTTGCCGTTGTCGGACGGAGAAGATGCCGCACACACGTCTTATCCTTTAGCATGAGTACCCAGCGTAGGAACGAGCCGGGCAACATAGTCCTCAAAAGAATAAAGAAGAGGAGGACAATCGACTTCCACATGTGCCTCGGAACGAAGGGCGGTCACCCGCAAAGTGCCCGGTTTCGAAGGCGTCGAGAGCGTCGTCGACTTACTCCCGGCGGTGCTCAGTTTCCCTTTCGACGGGCAACCCATTGTCTTGTGGAGATCATTGTTACACCACAGACAATAACGGAATCTCGTGCGTGCATTGTATGCTTGCTCGGAGAGACCATATTGGGACCATGGGGCTGGAGTTGTTGCGTTGGGCCCGGGGCTAGATGCGGTGTTTGTCTTCGTCTTGCCACGTCCTCGGCCTTTGCTGGGGCGGTCACCTTCCCGGGCGGCTGCGAGTTTGTCCGCTTCATTGGCAGACACAACCTCGCTAGTTTGCTCGATTGGCGTTGCCGCTGCGACCACAACCACTTTCGGCCGATGCTGATCTCTGCTTGGGTTTGTCACAGACGAACGGTGGAGGTTCTTAGCCTCCTTGTTCGTGACAATAATTTGCGCGGCCTTATCGAAGAGCTCCGCTGGTGTTGTCAGGGTGCCCTCGACGTGAGTCAAGGCATTGCCCAACGCCAGACACGACCTCGAGATGAATAGTGTTTGATGGCTTTGAAGCCCATTTGAATGCTTGGGACGGATGTCAAGCGTTGGTACTCGACAATCCAGTAAACACTCGGCAGCGTGCCTTGTTCGAAGACCATCAGCTTGTCCATTGCCTTGATCTCCGGCGGCTCTACTTGGAACCGCTTATGCCACGCCGCCTTTAGATCATCCCAGTTGATCTTGGTATGCAAGTCGACAGCCACCACTCCGTACTTGGACAGAAGATTGTCCACCTATGCTTGACACGTGCCCCCGAGCGGGAGTATAAGTACGCGTAATGTTTGTGCTCGCTGATGTAGTGTAGCTGCAACTTGAGTTCGAACTTACGGAACCACAGAATCGGGTCCGTCTTCGTCGAATCACAGAAGATCTCCTGATCATCGAACTTTGGAGTTGTCTCGCGCGGTTCCGATCTCGAGTGAGTGGCGGCAGTATAGATCCACTGCTCCAACTGTTGCGTGGCATTTTGTCGTAACTGCACGCCGTCCTTGAGGGATCCGACGTCAATCTCCAATGCCTCGAGGCGATCGGAGGTGTTGGAAGAGCTGGCAACGGGGGCGGCGACGGTTTGTTCCAATTTCTGGAGGCGGCTGGTGAGTTGGTCAAATATTGTCACCTGATTGTGTGTCTAAACCGTGTCGTCGAGGTTGTGAATGTCCTCCTGCTGTGCAATGCACATGGCCAGGAGGTCCGTGAGATGGGAGAGGAGTAGAGCCATCTTGTTTCCACTCTCTTCCAGCTTCCCATTCTCAGCCTCGACCGCCAGTCCGCTGCCATTATGAGCAAAGCTCGCTCTCCGCTGAATATCTTCTCGCGTCGTTGAAGTCATTCTTCATCGGCAGCCTTTGTTGCTGCCTCGTCTTGCTGGCGCTGCTGTTCAATTGCCAACAGACGTGCCTTCTCGGCGTCCTCTGCCTTCTTCTTTGCGGCCGCTGCTACTGCATCCGACCGTTGCTTGGCTTCAGTAATCAGAAGCAGCATCCGGGCCTGATAGGCCTCATCCGTTTCCCTGGACTTCAGGTCCTTGATGGCTGTTTGCGAGCGCAAGAGCATAGACCAGGCCGGGGGTCTGATGACGTGGTACTCCCTGCTGCTGACGTGGCACTGTTGTCGGCTGACATGGCCTGCTGACGTGTCCAGCTGATGTGGCCTGCTGACGTGGCCTGCTAACGTGGCCTGCTGACGTGGCCTGCTGACGTGGCCTGCTGACGTGGTCTGCTGAGGTGGCCTGCTGACGTGGCAACTCACCAATGGCGCCGCAGGAGGTACCCGGAGACAGATAGACAAGGTAAGATCGGAGGGGGCAACAACATGGGTGGGGAGGGGTGGGTGGGATAAATCGCCCAGATAAGGAGCCACTAATCAAAAAAAAAAAAGTTTGAACTTTGCAAAAGAAATTCGAGAAAAAGAAAAATATACTCGTTTGCAAATTCAGCAGGCCTCCCAATTCCCCCTGAAGTGCGAAATTACCCTGAGGAAAAATCTCAAACTTTCAGACTGCAAATGATTGTCCGATGCAGGGTTAACTGATCGAACGTTCGGGGGGCCCCGGGCTGGCCCTCGAACGTTCGGGCGTTCGGGGGCCGAACACCTCCAGGTTTGGCCCCCGCCAAAAACTATTTCGGGGCCTAAAAGTAAGTTTTTTTTTCTGAATTTATTTGTGTCCGTTCTCTATGAGGTAACCTACATGCCTATAGATTTTGAAGCCATTCTGCTAAGCCAAAAAAACATTAAAAATCGTCAAAGAACGGGGTGTCGAAACGTGCTCGCCCACTCAATATTTTGTTTTTTTTCACTTTTAACTTTTTGTTTTCACTTTAGTTCGGGGCCTAAACAATTTAATTATTTTTTGAAAACCTTTTAATGAGTTATTGATTATGTAAACTACATATCTGTAAATTTTCAGGGCTTTTGTCAATGCAAAAGAATAATTAAGAATCGGCAAAGATGGCGGTGTCGAAAAGGTGCTGGCACACTCACTCATTTTAATTCTCTTTTTATTTTTTCTTATTTTTATCATAGTGTTTATTTTCTGTATTGGATTTTTAATTCAAATTTGGTAAAGAATTTGGATGTAGTGCCCAGGCAAATGTTGTTTAGTTTATTTGTCTCCATAAAATAGTTTTTTTTCGGGATTTTTTGAAAACTGGTTGTTTTTTTTTTGTTTTTTTTCTTGGTCCGCATTCAGCCTGAACGGCCGAACGCCTCCCGAAGGGGTCCCGTACGTCCGGGCGTTCGGGTTCAGGCGTTCGGCCCGTCCCAAATGCCGGTAACCCTGGTCCGATGAGAATTCCGAAAAAACAAATATTCAGAATTACTCAGATGAGAGTACGTGCAGTTGGAGAATGATAACTGCAAGAGGGATTTCCTGTACCGTTTAATATTCCAGATTTCTAAATAACGGGAAATTGCAAAAGGAAATTGAAATTTTTGAAAAAAAGATATTCCGGATTTTCGAACCACAAAATTTCGAATTTTCAGAAGAAAAACGAAAACGGAAATTTCAGATGTTGCGCTATTGCGATTTTCCACAACAGAAATAGCCAGAAAACAAAATCCAAGAAAAGAAAAAAAAAATTGACTTCCAGCAGTGAGGTCAAAATCATGATTTTGGGGGCTAACTAGTGTGCTCTAATTAATCAATCAAGACTAATCAGCATACTTGCGGCGCATCAGTGCGGTGCGCTGCGCGGTGCGTGGTGCGCACCTGTGCCGTGTGCGCACTCGTGCGCTATGCGCGCGCACTGATGCGCAGTGCGTGGTGCGCACCTGTGCGGTGTGCGCACTCGTGCGCTATGCGCGCGCACTGATGCGCAGTGCGCAGTGCGCTGCGCGGCACTCCAGTGCGCTGGGGCGTGTGCGTGACGAGTGCACTTTACCATGCGCCGTGCAATACATGGAATTTTTTTTTTTTCTACGTGATACACCTAGTTGACGAGTTTTGTCGAACGTAACGTAGGGGTAAGTTGAGAGAGAGAGAGAGAGAGAGAGAGAGAGAGAGAGAGAGAGAGAGAGAGAGAGAGAGAGAGAGAGAGAGAGGGGGAGAGAGAGAGAGAGAGAGAGAGAGAGAGAGAGAGAGAGAGAGAGAGAGAGAGAGAGAGAGAGAGAGAGAGAGAGAGGAGAAACCGTGTGCTGACACTATCGGACCGAAGAAACCGCCCTTATCAACGGGCAACATGAATCCGGAAGCGGGGCGACATGCTCAAAGGACAAATAATATGGCGGTGTATCTTTCCATGTTCTGGCGGAAGATTTATTCATTCGTTGGGTGGTGGAGAGCGAAGGCCCCATGAATCAGGTAAGCACGTAACGTATCTTTGGAAGCTTTCTTTTTTTTTTTTGGAGAATCTCTGAACAAATGAGACTGAATCCTCCGCTTGAACATGGAAAGATACATTGGTCCAGTACCCATGAGCCGCTTTTCCCACACCTTCACTGATGGGCTGTGTACTAAAAAGGTTGGGATCTGCCGGAGAAGAGGCTCATGGATGGATCTGATCACAATTCTGCTACCCATCCATTGTTGAAAACCAGCTCTACCAGCCTCTGCACAGACCAAACACAGCTTATCTGGTAAGAGGAGGGGGGAGGGAGCGAAGGGAGCGCTGGGAGAAGGGGTGAATCCTTAGGACTGCCCGTTTAAAATGGCCATAACATCACCGCATACAATTTCATCCTTCTTAATGGTATACCACGACATTAACGAGCATCATACATGACATTGAATCATTGAATCATGCACGTGGAGCTGTTGTCGAAATGAGGTAGGAAAGGAGTATTACGTAAGGAAGGAGACGTTTGGTGTCAACAACTCGACATCTCCTCCAGGCACGGCTCTTCTCGCCGCTCAGACTCCCCGACTTTTCAGCCACCCCTTCCCTCCTCCTCAATTTCATCGATGATATCTCCCTTAGAGATGCGGAACCCCCCCCTCCTAACTCTCTCCTATCTACCGTCATCGCTTCCACCCAATCCGTCTTCCAACCCCAAAACGACCCCGCCGTCACCTCTTTTGTGGATCCCGGYGAAGCTGATAATTACTTACCAGTCTGCTTTCAAACCCCAGAAAGCCCGTTGGTAGACAGCGACAAGAGTTCTTCTTGTGCATGTCGAGAGTAGTGCAGCGAGCCGGTTGGTAAACATTACCGTTGAGGTTCTGACAGGTTGGACGCGCCGGGCTTCACTCGTGCAAGGAAATCGGGCATCGCCACACCACTCTCGAAATTTGCAAAATGTGGACGAACTTCCCCCTAGAACACAACCAGATGCCCCCTGCCACATTTTTGTCTTTTTCACATTTCGAGAGCAGTGTGGCGAGGACCATGCTGATGTTCTTCCTTTACGCTTTTTTTTATTATTTAGAAAAAAAAAAATCCAGGAAAAACGGCTGCCAGTTCCATCGTTTTCTCCTTCAGAAGTAATACGAAGAGGACGTTTTGGGAGATCGCGACCCTCATCTTGACTGAATCTGGCCTGCAAGAACCCTACCATACAGACTGCAATTACCGTTGAGGTTCTGACAGGTTGGACGTGCCGGGCGACACTCGTGCAAAGAAATTCTTGATTTTTTTCCATTCCAGGAAAAATGGCTGTTCTACTTCAGAAGTAATAAGAAGAGAACGTTTTGAGAAATCGCGACCCTCATTATGACTGATCTGGCCTACAAGAACCCTACAATACAGACTGCAATAACCCTACCATACACACAGAGTGTTACCCGAACTACGGATTACTAAAAGCTTGCGGGCCAACGCGCGGCCTCCAAAAAAAATATGGCTGCCTGTTTCTTATTTTACGCGAGCAGGGGGCCGGGTCTACTAGCGCCCCTCACAACTTTTTTTTTTTTTTTTCGACCCCCATTTTCGGAGGTGCGCCGCATGCAGTGCGCGCGCGCCGTGCGGCGCACGTGCGCAGTGCAGCGCATCGCGATGCGCCGCATGTATGCTAATCAGCTACCTAGTTCCCGCACACATGTCAGATCAGGTTGCCCTGATTCACATGCGGTGTTCCGATACCAACTGTTACATCCCCAGTTGGGCGATGTACATAAGAAACTGAGGATCCGCAATGTGATAAAAAGGACTGAACGGACAATGCAGTGCAAGTGGAATCTCAACAAGCAATGTGCATTCTGATACATACAAAATGGCGCCTTGTGGCACAGTGGAAGACTTAGATACAAGTCCTGACCTGACCGGGACTGACCTCCTTCACGTAGTACAAGATAGCGTAGCAGAGTGCTAGAATACCAATGACGAACCCACTCAATGTTGTACATCCTCTTCATCACACGGTGTGAAGGGAGCCTGGCGCTACGCACAGGAAGAATGCGCCAGGTCCAAATTATGCACAGACGAAGAGGAGGGGAAACAGACGAAGAAGGAGGGGGGGAAGATGGGAATGTTGTCAACACCAAGTCTTCATTACAGTCCCAGATAACCCCTCGTCAAATGTCGGAAGTCCAATGTCGAGTCTGGATCCAAATGTCACCAAGCTCTCTCTCTCTCTCTCTCTCTCTCTCTCTCTCTCTCTCTCTCTCTCTCTCTCTCTCTCTCTC
>BFEA01000936.1:94414-109777 GCA_003427395.1 Chara braunii | reverse complement strand
CACACACAGACACACACACACACACACACACAGAGGGTAGTTTTTGTACTTTTTTTTTTCACTTTTTTTTTTCCACGTGTGTCCTGCCACGTGTCCGAGGCCCATTGGGCACGACCCGTTGATCAGATTTCAACGGGAAGCCCCCGTTGTACCGTTCAACGGGGATTCAACTCGGGCCTCATGGCCGTTCAACGGGTTCAACGGAGTTAAATAAATCCCGTTGCGAGTGGAATGGACACACAGTCCAAAGTAGTTGAAGCCGATAAGATGGTTGCAGTCGAGAAGGTGACTAAAGTCGTCGAGGTGGTCGATGACGTTGATGAAGTAGGAGTTAAGTAGATGTTGAAGCAGAGCCGCAAAACGCTGACATCCTGAAGAAGCCGATGATGGAGTACCTGAAGGTGTGAGTAAGTAGGAAGAAGTGGGTAATCAGAGTATCCGTCATCGAGACGCCGAGGGTGTCGACGATTGCGTTGTGGACGCGCGGAGCGGCGGAGGCGTCCGTCTACTGCTGAAGAACAGCCTCTGAGGGAGCGGGCTCGTCCTCAACGATCTCCTCAGTCGAAGGAGGATGAAAAGTGTAAGTCGGTTGAGTAGGAGCAGATGTCTCGGCACGACGAGCACGGTCATATGCACGCACCAACATTCGGGCGTGTTGCAAGTGCTCGAGGGGCTCCAAAGTAGCCTCCTCATCAGGATAGCCCTTCCAACGCACAAGGTATCCTATGCGTGGAGGGGTATCGTCGGTAACTCGACGAGATACGATGTCGGAAACAACGAACTCCTCGTGATTGTCCACCATGATAGGTGGAGGGCGCTCATAAGGACGTCCGACGAAGCGCTCGGACGGTCTGCGATAAGGACGAAACAATGAGAGGTGGTAAACATCGTGTACGCGAGCATGTCGAAGGTAATCAGCTAGCTTCACACGGAAGCTGATCGGACTAGCGATTGTATCTGAACCGACGCCCTGAAGGATGCGGCATGGACCGAAGAAACGACGCCTAAATTTACGAAGCGTATCCGCTTCGAGCTGTAAGTGGTGTGCGTCGGCGAGCACATCGTCACCGACTTTGAATGGATGATTCATTCATGATCGGTTTGTTTGTGCGGCCATGCGAGTCTGGGAGTCGGCTAGACTCTCGTGTGTGCGCTTCATAATCGCCGCCATGTGGGCGATCCAGTCGTCAAGTGCAGGACAACGAGTGTCTGGGCGCAACCGCGATGGTCGTAGGAAGTCTACGGGTACTCGAGGGTGGTAGCCGAGGTCGCAATAAAATGACGACATCCTCGTGGCTAGCGAAACTCCGTGATTGTACGCAATCTCCACGTGGGCTAAGTGTAAGTCTCACTGCTGATCATCCCTAACAAACTTTCAAAGGATATTACCGAGAGTTTTATTGGTGACCTTAATCTGACTATCCGTCTGAGGGTGGTAAGACGATGAGAAGCGGAGCCAGGATCCGTACACCTCTTGTAGGCGTCCCCAAAATATGCTGGTAAAGCGCGGGTCACGGTGGATGATGAGAAGCGGAGCTGGTGTCCTCATCCTTGCAGACTTAGCCGACTGACATTTATGTTGAGCGTTTGATCCTGTCTAGGGCCCCTTCCCCCGTACCACTGTTCGCCCACCATGGCTAAAGCTTGTGGTGGGATTCAAAGGGGTCTGGAAAGTCTAAGGCAGGGCGCCATGGCGCTCTCAGCTCAATTTTGGTCCAATCCTGAAAGATGAGATGATAATTTATGCCCTCACGCCCCACGATTTTCTTCTCCCCCTCCCTTCCCTCCCCTCCCTCTCATAGAACTTTTGCAATGAGACTCCCCAAGACCCCCCCCAGCCAGTCATTGTTAAATTGTTGGATCTGTTTCTTGATTTCTGTTTTTACATATAGGGATGTTAGTTTTTCCTTCACCTTCTCCCATTGAAAAGTAATTTCGGTTTGCACTTGCGGCCTGATTTCCTCCTTCGGGATTGATCCATCTAGTCGCACTTCCTCCATCTAAAAAATGCAACGTTGTGACGCCCAACCTCACACCAAGCGAGACGTCACTTCCTGTTTTGAAGTGGGAGTGGGTCCAGAAGTGCGTAAAAGGGGTGTGCTAAGGATTTTAGGAAGATGAGGGTGAAATCCTAAGTCAGAACCGGGATTTCCAATGTGAAGTTCCAAGGATAGAAGTGCAAGTGGTTAGGCAAAAGACTTAATTTTTCGTCCTATCCTTCCTAGGGTCTGACGGTTAGTTTTTTCAGTCTCGTCGCCTGGGGCGGGTTCGTATTCTGTGTACGGAGGGAACACAGTAAGTGTCTCTCTGTGCAAACAATTGTTGTCGGCAAGTCTCGCAAAACTCGGAGTCTGACGTGGACGGCCTCAGCCGGAGACTGTGTTCTCGGCGCTCAGCTTCGGAACCGGATCGTCTGATGAATCCCGCGGTCCGATACTTGTAATATTATTGGCACTCAGAGCACGGCCTTCGTGGCCAATAGGGGGTTATCACATCCCAGGGGACGACCGTCAGGTTGTGATAAGGGAGGAGGAAATGAAATGGATGAAAGTTAGTTTCGATGGCAACGAACCTCGATCTCACATAATACCGGTGGTTACGGGTGTTGGGGTAGTCCAAGACTCGATGATTCTTCCCTATGGCCCTGTGGAAGTCTCATCCATACAGCCGATCCGTTTCAGTTTGGCAGGGATAGGCCGGAAGTCTTGAGTTCGATTGGCAGAAGAGTTGTTCGTTTTTCCAGTATTCTCGGTACTTGGGGTTGTTCAGACACTCGCGGTCTGTGACCCAAAAGAGAATGTCGATTTTCATATCTTGCGAGAAAGACTTTGGCATACCAGTCGTTTTGTTCTTCCTCCTCTTCTTTTTCAAGAATTAACTCATAGACGTAAGCATCAGGGATCTCTCCCCAGTAGTCTCTTTTTTTAGACCATAAGTTTCACTTATAGGAACTAGGAATCTTATAATCTTCATCATCTTCCTCATTCAGGAACCTATCAATATAGGCAGATTCTTCAGTTATCTCATTAATATCTTCATCTTCATCTTTTCTCCATTCAATTCGGCTTAGGTCATCTGCTTGATTCTTCTAAGTGAGAATCTTTTTCAGTTTAAAATCAAACGTCCAAATAAAGGCAATTCACCCGGCGCTTACTGTAAGATCTACTTGCTGATGTTTCTTAATAGCACAAATCACAGCAGACGCATCAGTCCTCAGGATGAATCTCCTTCCAAGTACATAGTGTCTGAATCACTTGAGACAATCGATAAATGCTAGTAGTTCTCTTCTGAATTGAGTATACCTTTTTCTATTGGGTTAAGAGTTTTACTCTCAAACCTTAGGGGTCTCTCTTTCTCATTTCCATCTTTCTGAATAAGCACACCACCAAGAGTTACTGACCCTCTATCTACCTCGATGATGAAGAGTCTTCCCTCCTGATCCTCGTCGAAAGACACTTCCAGCACTACACCTCCGTCTCTTAATTTTTTTGGAAGGTCTCAACAGCAGTGTGTTTTTTCTCAGTCCATGATAAGTCAGCCCCTTGTCTTACCATCTCTCTTAGGGGTTCTGCAAAGGTAGCAAAATGAGGAATACAAATCCTCCAGAATCCACAGATACCCAAGAAACTTCTGACATCTGTCACTCACTCGAGAGGCAGGGGTCAGTTCAGGATCTTGTCTATTTTCTTGGGGTCAGGACTCCTACCCTTGGAGAAACATCTAAAACCCAAGATGGTTACCTATGCTCGGAAAAGAATGGGTTTTGACCCACTAGCAGTCAAATTGTATTTTTGAAGTCTCTCTAGGACCATCTTTACCCCTTCAGGATTTTCCCAGACAAACTTTCCGACTCTATTAGCGACCAAAGTCTCATCTCTTAGTATAAGTCCTTTCACAGGGTTATCATCAATACAGGGATAGGTTATCTCAGGAGAAATATCCCGCATCACTTGGATCATATCCCTTTGGACCACTGTCATACCATTGGTCCAACCTAGAGGTACCACACACATCTGAATGAGCCCTCTCGGCGTATGCATGGAAGTCATTGGTCAGCTGGTTGAATCAATGGGAAACTGGCCATAGCCAGAATATAAATCAATCAAAGAATAAATGCATCGACTAGCAAAATTTTTTGAAAGAAGGTCAACATTAGGAAGACTACCTGCATCACATATCGTTACTAAGTCGAGCTTCTAAAGATTCTGTATTTATCTCAGTCCACCCCCTGGTTTTCAGAAACAAAACCAGTGGTTAGCATACGGTCCATCACCAGGCTCGGCAAAATTAGAGACAATCTTCTTATCAGGATACTTAACCACCTCAGCCTCTTCCTTCGAGACATACTTGGTTGGTATGTCATTTCATGGGATATGGTCAACTATCCAAATTTTTGTCATCTTAATCATATGCACATCCAACTGCCCTCTCTCTTTATCATTAAAGGAGAATGCACCAGAGAAATTTTGACACACTTTGAACTTCGGGCCCTATCTTCATTGTGTCAAATCTTTCTCTGGACCCTAGTGACTTTGTTCCCCAATTTCGCAGATTCCCTTAATGCTTTGATGATACTTTTTTTTTTTTTCCAATGCTTCATCATATATTTTTTCTATTAAGATGGTCGTCGGGTTCTTTTTCAACCCCTAGGGTTTGTACTTTATCTTTGACCCAATGACTATTTTTCTAAAAAATGATGAGTTGATGCAAATCTTAATTCCATTTTTTTACCTTAAGCAATCTCAACAGTCTTTTTTAATGCCTCAATATGTCCATCTTCATCTTTGAGTTTGCCAAGAACTTTCATCATCTTTGAGATTTGATTAATATTAACTGAAACTCCTTTTTTAATCTCTTGTTTGTCTTTCCCCTTTATTTTTCTCATCTTATGAACATATTTTTCCCTTTTGATTGAGTTGGCTGATACCTTATGCTTATGATGATGGGAAGTGCAGATCATAAATGTTTGTTCATGTGCAGTCTCCGAATACCACGAATCCCAATAGTTCGACTAAAAAACTGGACAGCTTTCATTCTGTACAAGAACAGAGTGTCCAGAATACAATCATGGTCCAGGTCTGATACCACGAATCCCAATAGTTCGACTGACATCATTCCGACCTTGATTGACAAGTTGTCAATAAACCCTCTCACGAAGAGTTTTCCTGCAATATTACTCATTACACGCTTTGATGGCCTATTAATGGTCAGGTCGCATGCCTCCATAGTCCTCTGGGAGAGAAGTATCATTTCCGCTCAGAGTCCTCTAAGACTCGGATTTTCATCTAATTAATATAGATAATTAAGTACCTAAAGCTCATGGTTGCGAATTTCATCTTACAGTCGGGTAAGGTCTTATTGACTTGGCTGGGGGAAACTGATCTTAGGTAATTAACTTTCATCCTTTTCTTTTCAATTAGCTTCTTGAGTTCCTCTCTCAACTTAGGTGCTAGTGTCATTGCCTCCTTAAAAGACAAAGTCATTTTTGTTTCCTCCAACATCTTTGTAATTACATCAGTAACTATAGTTTCATCTTCCAACTCACTTTTAAGAATAAATTTATGTTTCTTCCCTTGTTCACTGCTCATTCATTCGGGCGTACCAGAGGCGTTCAGGTGGAAGACAGATCATGCAGACACGCGTATATGTGATGACCGCCTTTTTATGGTCGACCGTATACGTGCGTGCACACGATCTGCTTTCTACAGAGTGAGCACCAGCTAATCCGGTATACAGTTGATCTACTTTCGATCTACTTCAAAAAGACGATGCTCTTGGTCTTTATGCAAATTCGATGCGACATACACCGTATTTTAAGTAGGAGAAAAAGCGAAAGAGTGAGACTCAATTCATATACGGGCGCGTGCACGACATCTGTTTCCGAATAGGCCGTACTCATATCCGCTACGCATGCATCTAATCTACTTCTAGTCTACTCCGAGATTCGACATCTATGGTCTTTGTGCAAAAATAGACAACTAATTCATATCGAAGAAGCGTGGAGAGAGGGAGAGAGTGTGGTGTGTTGAAATGAGAGTTATCTCTTCACATCCTCTGTGTAATTTTGATTTCGGTTTTGGCTTTCTCCGTTCACGATAATCTCGGGCTTTCTTATTTTTCCTCTTGTTATGTAAATTGACTTTTTTTCCCTTATCCCTTTCCTTTTGATATTGAATGTGTGACAGTTATTGAAATCGATTGACAGTATGATTGTCTTACTAGACATAGGTGTCGTTGATTGCTCAGTCAGGATTTTAGTGTGTGTGGACGGGACGTTCTGCTGATGTACCAACAACCTGAAGTTGTTACCCCGCTCAGTCCAAGCATGCAAGTCAGGCTCGACCGTGCTTCACAGTCCGTCGAGGTCCACGTCAACCCCACATGCCCAGCACCAGCTCATCGAATCGCCCAACTCCCTACTCACCATTCAGTCTCTGCTCGTTAGTCGATCCTCTCGATCACGCTAACTCGCAAGTTTAGATCAGAGAGCGCATTAGTCTCGATTGCATGATTTATAACACTCAGTATCTACGTGAGATAATTCCTGATTACGCTGAAGCAGGAGGAAGAGGGAGGGAGTGCCTACAGGTGCATGACTGGTCCGTGACTCTGCGGTGTGAGGGACGCAGTCACTCTCCACGCATGGATCCAACCATGCATCTTCTCGGCCAATGAGATAGACAGAAAAGAGGCGCAGTTTTTAGTGCGGAGATAAATCAAGAGGGAGAGAATTATAGTTACACCTGCGCTCGCCAAGAAGGAGCAAGAAGAGATAAAAGTTGGGGTTAGAATTTAGGCCCGGTGGGAGCAGAGCACAGGACAGGACACAGCAATGTGAGCACGAGTAGTCAAGAGGATCGGCTAACGAATAGGAGCATACAAGGAGGTGAATTCAGAGTTGGGCGATCCAACTAGCTTGTGGCGAGTGTGGAGGGTTGACGTGCGGCCATGACGGACTGTGAAGCACGGGCGAACCCAGAGTGCGTACTCGGGCTAAGCGGGGTGACAACTCAGGGTTGTTGGTATGTGCGAGGCGACGGACTGCCTGCATCAGAATAAGGAGGAGGATGGTGAAGCAGTGAGAGTGCGTGGGGTGTGGGGTGTGTAGGGACTTCTCCCCTGGCCCTCTCAAAATTTTTGGTTTCGGCTTCCCGTTGTTTTTCTTTTTGTAATTGCGAACTTCTACACGATTGTATAAATCCTTTCCTTTCTTCGAAGTATCTCTCATATCTCTTTCCTTGTATGTATGATGTTGTGTATGATGATTGTGGCCTGATCACCTCAATTTTGTATGCATACTTCCAGTTTATATCAAAAGATTGAATGATTGGGGAATGTGAATGCATACCTAACAATGGTCCGCTAGAATCAATGGAAAATAATGAAGTTGGCCGCCTTGAGTTGCCCGGTGAACGGATCTCATGCGAGCACGTGTGTACGTTACTACCAGCCAATAAAAAGGTTCGTAAGTGTCGTCACGTATACATGCGCTCGGATAACTCACCCCACTCCAGGTTGTAGGTTACCTATACTTCTGTATGGATAGGAACCGTACACTACACTTCTGTATGGATAGGAACGACAACATTAATGTGACTTTGTAGCATGAAATTTGGTGTCTCTCCTTTCGATTACGACTACCCCTACCGTCTGGTGGACTTATACCGAAGCTAAGCGTCAAAAATACAGCCCTCGACTGGGACCGTCCACGTCAAACTCTGAGGTTATCAAACCCATAGGTGTCGTGTACTGAGCAACGAGATACCTATTGTCTCCCTCCAGTACACCGCATAGGGACTCGTCCTAGGCGCCAAACTCAGCCATCCTAAGTATCCGGCCATGAAGGCCGCAAACTAAGAAAGCCCCTTCTTCGTCCGGACTCGCTTACATTTTCGTCCTTGGTCGACATCGGGACGGGAAGGTAGTTGAGCAGAGTTTGCACCATGGCAAGACAAACCCTTGCTGCTCGAGGGTCGTCCTATCTGTCAACCAGTCGTTTGTAGGTAGGCAACGGTGCTCAACTTGCCATTGTAGTGATGCCACTTTCATTGGGGAGGCCTTGCTCAGTCTAAACCACTCTACTGAGCGAAAGGTCTCCTTCCCCACGTTCAGGTGTCGCATCCACCTGCTCTTCACCACATCCTTCAGGTTTATTTTGGGGCGCAGCAGCCGATAAGCCGACTTGACCGTCCGTGTATGCATTTGATGCTGACCCAAATTTCCCCTGCCAATGGGTCGGGTCGAAACCAAGATTTGAGATTGGTGTGGTCGGTTTGTATGCCAGTCATCGGTCCCCTTCTTTTAAGACTCGGATGTTCTACAGATTGGTGTAAAGTATGGTTAAAATTACCCTTTGGTTTTCTTATAAATGAGGGTGAAATTTTGGGGGTGGGTTAACCTTCTCTCCTCGGATGCGGACCAAATCTGATTTTTTGTGCCAACGAACCTTATCTCCTTCCGTCTTTGTCAACCTGTCATCTGAGCCTTTGTGGAATAGGTTAACCAGCACCTCCTTCCCTCCCTCCCGTGCCTGAAATATGCCCACTATATTTCTCACTTCTCCTTCCTGTCCCTTTATGCCCACCCTATCTCCCTCCTTCAACGCTGGCCCTTTTTTAAGAATGCGAACCCTGTCTAGGGGCACCGCAAAAATGATTGTCTTAAGGCCTCCCCCACCTTGTGACAGTACCTCAATTTTTTTTTCCCGCTTGAGTTCAGGTATCCAGTCTCCCCGCCCCTGGTCCCAGATCTCCCCCACTCTTATGATACCATGCCTGGCCCATCCTTTCCAGGAGGAGTCTTTGCATTTTAACACCTTACAATAAGAGTCAGTTATCCACCGGTTGCCGAAAAACGGTTGTCTATATACCTCTTCCCAGTGTCGTGGTGTTGTTTTCAAGTTATCCGTGGGGGGAATCTTCTCCAGTCTTTATAAGCGAGGTCTAGAAGGCGTCGTTTCACAGGTCTCTCTGGCGGACCGATCGTTCTAGGCGAATGGGAGGTGTCAGTCTGCCATTTACCTACACCCTCGCCGTGGCATTGTGATGAAGGATCTCCACCCACTGCCTGAACCGCAGACCAAAATTGAGCTTCTCCAAAAATTTATCAAGGAAAACTCAATCCACATGGTTGTATGCCTTCTCAAAGTCCACGAAAATGATTGTTGCATTGTGCCTAGACTAGTGGGACAACTTAATGACTTCATTAACGAGGAGGATATTATCCTGGATCTTCCTTCCTTCAATGAAACCGGTTTGCGTGGGATGTATTGTCATCATCAGTAGCCCCATGCGGTTTGCCAGCGCCTTCGCTACCATCTTATACACTACGGTCAAGAATGTAACTGGTCGATAGTTCCTAAAATTCATTGTGTCCTTTCTTATGGAGCAGGGTCAGTACCCCTTGTCCCACAAACTCCGCCATCTGCCCCGTTGTCCAGACCGCATGGTAATAGTCTATCAGATTCTGTGAAAGGGAGGGTCATATTTTCTCCCAAAATTCCTTGGGGAGCCCGTCTATTTCGGAGGGGTTCTCCTCCTCTATCTGCATTAGCGTCGCTGGGCTGCCCATACCTCCTCCTTCGTAAGCGGCATCTCTAGGGCTGCCTTTTGTCGTTTTATAAGCTATTTCTGGAAAGGGGTCAAAAATTCTCCAATTTCATGCATTATTTGTTCCTTACAGAATTGTTTGCACTGCCAGTGTGATGTGAAGAGTTTTTGGTAGAATTTCCTCGCTATATAGACACATTGTGGTGTGGTGGTGGTTGGCTGTCCTCGGGTTTGTGTCAGATCAGTGAGGGCGTCAATGGTCGTCCTCCCTACCCGGAGCCTGGCCATAGCAAAAAAGCTTCCGTCGAAGGTTCCTTCCGTCCTTTGCTTGTTTAACTTACTTTGAATGTGTGTACGGTTCCATCTGTGTTCCATACGGTTGAGGAGGCGAGTCCTCGTTTCTTGGATGGCGGCGGATAGCTCATTGCCGATTTCTCCCCGAGTTCGTTATTACTGTTGGTTAGATCATTTATGTGGTTTTGGAGTTCATTTTTTTCTTTGTTTCGCTGTGCTGCTATCTTTTTTTTTTTTTTTTTCTTTTTTTTTTTCGCTGTGCTGCTATCATTATCGAGTATTCACAATATTTTCTTACCACGAAGGCGAAGCCATTGTCAAACATACAATATCATTTTGAACTGTATCCCTGTGGGACTGCCAGCAGTGTCATGTGTCCGTGATAAAGGATTGGGAGGAATGTTGTGCTGGTAGTGAGGTGTTCAACTCAATAGAATCCAGGACCTTGGTCTGTTTATTTACCAAACGAGAGGACCGCCATGCATATTGCGTGGTCCAGTCCGGGGTGTGGACTTCGTGGGAAGATTTCAGCAATCTGTAGGGAACCTTCAATTTCCATGGAGATTAGTATTAGATCGATTCTTGATTTGGTGATTCTTTCTGGTCCAGTTTTTCGCAGGCAAGAGAATGCGCGTCTAGTGGGATATAGTTTACGGAAAGTACCGTAAACACCGAGGGAAGAGCAGAGGTCCGCCACAATCTGTTCATCTGTCCCCACATATGTCAGGCAGGGGGATGGGATTTGCCACCTGTCTAGCCATTTGTCTGGTGCAGCGTTGAAATCTCCAGCCAAGATGATGGGAATCCCCTGCGAGGTCTGCGGGACCCTGCCTTTTATAGTATCGAAGAAAACCCCCCGCTCCCTCACCTCATTCGGACCATAAATGTAGAATATTCTCACTAGTTTCAACTCCAGCATGGCCAAAATTGACACCCATCTCCCTTCCTCCCGATCTGCTTCCCAGTCCACTGGCACAACCCTCGAGTCCGGGGGGAGCCAGATAGCAGCCCTAGCACTCCCCGGGCGCGGGGCATGCGACCTGAAGGCCTGGTACGGCCAGACCGTTTTATGTGCATAGTGGTGGTCTGCCATATCCATCAAATGTGTCTCTTGAACACAGATGACGTCTGGCTAGTCCCTCCCCCCCACTCCTTTTATCTGATCCCATGTGACCTGTCTCTTTTGTGGGGTGGCCATTGCTAGGCTGTTCACGTTTAAAGAGCATAGGTCCAAATCTGCCTCCATTCTCCCTTTCTTCCAGTCCTTGTCTTGATTGTCACAACGGTTTAATAAATTAATAGTGCCCATCTATCCTGTTCCAACTTTTATCACTCCCCCCTTTTAGAGGCGCCCCCATTCGACCACATCCCAGTCATCCGTCTTGGCCCCTGCAGGATTCAGGTACCCCTCCTTGAGGACTCTAGCCAAAGTCGTCCTCACATCCTGCTCCAACCTCATTGTGCTGGGCTCGATCTTTAGAAGCTGTAGCTCCACGAGGGCCGTGTACACGAACTATCGCAGGCCGCCTTCCTTGTTGGGGTCAAAGACCTCGTAAACATAGTTATCGGTCACTGTTTGTTCGCCGTATGCAGCTTTTCTAGTGGCGATTGCTCCCGGTTGGAAGATTTTTTCTATAAAGGACTGCGCTTCCTCCATAAAGTGGTCTGTCACTGATTGGTACCACAGGGGGAAAAGAGGAGACCACCCTCCCTGTGTCACTTCCCCGTGGAGGGCCCCAGGAGCTGTGGACAAGCCTACCTCCCACCTCCCTTTTTTTCTCCTGACCGGGATTACCATAACCCCAGTCTTGGAAAGGCCGTTTGCCCCTTTAGCCCCTTCCAAAAGATGCCTCATTTTTTGTCATTTGCTGACTAGGGACATCCCTGTTTGTGCTTCCTCAGGGGGTCGGGGAAGGGGAAGGTGGGGGCGGTGGCGGGGGAGGTTGTGTTCCACTTCATGGTGCCTCCTGCCATCCCGGGTTGGCCAGTGGAGTATTCTGCTTCTTCTGCTGCTCCTCCCTACCATCTTGCTGCCTCTCTTCATCCCTTCCCTCTATAGGCCCAATGTTCCCTGTCCTCCCTCCACCATTCCAGAGTGTTCCCCTCGTTCCCACTGGCCCCGTCCCCCGGCCGGGTCATCCGCCAGCGCCACCTGCACCTCTCGGCTCAGCCTCGTTTGCAGTGTCAATTCTACCCCTTCTCAGAGTCTCCCTGCGGCCTTTGTTTCCATTTCGACCCCTTCCAGCCCTCCTTCCCCACCTGACTCACGTTCCTGGTCCTCTTTTCCCCTCTTCTCCCTTTGGCCACCTACTTGTCCTCTCTGTGGATATCCCTCGGCCAGGTGAGGGGGGGCAGAATCTCGCATGCGCGATTTTGTGGGCTACGTCCTCCCATTGCACCTCTTGTGGCAACCCTTTTTCCAGCCCCATTCTAAGGCTCCCACTATTCTCCAGCAGGGGGACCAGCCCCCTGTATGTATCATCCCAGAACTCTTCCGCGAGACCCGCATCCAAGTCCGGTCCCCCTGCCTCTCGCATCACCACATCTTCCAGGGGGGGGGGGGTGGCCGCTAGCGTTTCTTACCCCCCATCCCTTCTTCCCCCACCTTCAATGTCCATCGGGGTTGCCCCGAAGGCATCCTAAAAAATGTCGGTCCGGTCCCCCCCACCTCCCTGACCCCCCCCTCCCTCTTGGAGCGCCACGTACCTATTTCCCCCTTAGCTCCCCAACGGTTGGGTGGGGTGGTTGCCCGTTCCTGATCTGCTCATTCTGCCTTTGCCTTCCCCATCTCGTCCGCCCACTTTACGGGGGGCATCCCCGCCCAGCCTGCCTTTAGCTACCATTATCAATCGCTCCTCTTTCCTGGTTCTCCTGCGTCTCATTTTCCTTACCCCTTTTCCCCCTGATGTCCGGTCGAGCACAGGGCTGGATTAATTGTTTGGTTTGAGGGTGCTGAGGCGGGGTCCAGGTGTCCAGGGGGCGTGTCTCCTGTTTTGGTTGCTCTTGGTCTTCCCATGTCCATCCCAATCGGGCGCTCGCCTCCTCCTCCCCTTCGATACGCTCCAAGAAAGCCCAGCCTTCATGGCCGGGGTTCACTGTATGCCACTTGTGTGCTGTAAACGGGTCCCTTTGTAGGCGGGCGTTGATTAGCTTCCGCCTGAGCGGTTGGTGGGGGCAAGCAGTATCTGAGCATTGATGCCCATAAGCGCAGCATTTGAAGCACCATGGCCTCAGCTTATGAGCCGTGTGAATCTGATACAGCTTGCCTCCCACCTTGTATGGGATAATATCATCCAATAAGAACGGCTGCCCAGGTGGGAGGTCCAGGGCCAGCATGACATATTCGTCGCATTTTGCCACATACACCAGGAGGGGTTCAATAAAGTCAATTATACTGCACTGTTGACCAAATACGTGTATAAAGGTTGCCTGCACCTCTACCGGAATGTGCCGTAGCTCTACCCGGAAGTGCTCCCGCATCATCTGCTCTCTTTTCTCTTCGGGGGTTAGTTTTCTGGGGAGCCATGGGTAGACCTGGACTTTCGATCTCTTCAACGCGTCCATGCATTTCTTGTCTTGTTCAAACATACTCAGTATTGTGTAGATTGTCGAGGAGATGGGCTGTATCAGGAAGAACTCCTGTACAGCCTCTGGGCACCCTTTCATCCCTTCGAGCTGTTTACATATCCATTTTATCTTTTCATTTCTGGACATGAAAGCAGCATCGTCATGAAAAACCCAATTACTCTCGTGTTTCATGTACACCCCTTGCCTCTCTTCCAGCCTGTCCTGGGGGTAAGCTCCGACCAGCAATCTCCTGTCCCCTTGATCGATCACACACTTTTCTGCAGGTTGCATGAAGAGGGTAAGGAACTAAGCACGAGCCGGGGGGAGGTTCCGCAGTGGGATCTGACACAAAAACTTTCTGTTTTTTTTTTTTTTTTTTTTTAATGTTCTTCTCTCAAATTCTTTTTGCCTTTCACTACCTTCCTACCACTACTCCTAAGACTATATAGGGGACCCCTGCTTCGGGAAAATGAAAAAATAAAAAAAAGGAATTTGTGAGGTGGCTTCGAATAGGGTCCTACAGCAGCCTCGCAGGTCGCTGACAATTGGGTCCCCATAACATGCAAAAGGGTCCCGGGTGGACCCAATGTGACCCGAAAACTGCCTCAAATTCAGTATTTCAGGTCATCAGGTCCCTGTGTGAGTATCCCATGTTTGGCACACCCATGAACTGCTGATAAACAACCATAAGTATGAACTTCGAACCCTGATGGAGTCAAAAGGCATAGTCACACTGGTAGCAAGTACCACAAAATTTGCAAATTCTGCGATTGTATGCGGTCATACTTCAAGGCCGTGTACACAAAAGTAGCAAATGGGTATATGCAAATGTCAGCAGCCTGCCTGGGCTTCCGTATTTTTAATTAAAAAAAAAAAAAACGGTCATACTTCAAGGCCGGTGTACACAAAAGTAGCAAATGGGCATATGCAACTGTCAGCACCCTGCCTGGGCTTCCGTATTTAATTTAAAAAAAAAAAAAACTTACTTCGAACTTCGAAGTTTGAATCTCTATGATTACTTAGTTGACAAGTCTGGTAAGCTTGTTAATCTGCTAAATGATCCTAAATCTGCTAAAACTAAAAATGTTGAAACTAACAGCCGGGCTTAATTCAAACCAGGGTTATAATTAAACATTAAACAGTCAGAACAGGGTTAGGATTGCTGCATATTTTTGAAGTTAGTTCAACACGTTCCTAGCTCAAGTTTTTTCATAAATCTTTCATAAATCTTCTCAATAGGTTTTTGAATGGGACGCTGGGCCCGGTTCCCAGCACGTGTTGCTCCCCACGAATAGATTGGAGCATGTCTTTCTTAAAAAAAAAAGAAAGAAAAAAAAAGAAAAAAAAGAAAAGACACGTTCCTAGTTCACTACTGGTGCCTGCCAAAGAAGCCAGGCTCAATCTATTCTTGAACAATTCAACATGGAATGTTAACTCCCCTCTAACTGAAAGCCACTGTTTGGTTAAGTTAACCTATGGTCAAACAGCTAACCACTGAGATAAAAGCTAAAATGTGAATGATTTCACTTAGACAACCAACCAGCCGAAGGCAAACCTGGAGGAGAATTTTAAAAACTACAAATTTAATCATTCAAACAGCTAACCACTGAGGTAAAAGCTAAACTGCAAATGATTTCACTTAGCCAACCAACTAGCCGAACGTAAACATGGAGGTAAAAGTTAAAAAACTACAAATTTTAATCATTCAAACAGCTAGCGACTGAGGTAAAAGCTAAACTGCAAATGATTTCACTTAGCGAGCCAACCAGCCAAAGGCAAACATGGAGGTAAAACTTCAAAACTACAAATGATTTAACTGGTTAAGTTAAACCGTGGTCAGACGGGTAAACACTGAGTGACTGAGGTAAAGAGTTTAACTGCAAATGATTGAACTTAGCCAACCAGCCAAAGTATCTTTCAACATTTGAAAGGGGGGGGGGGGGTGAAAAAAAAA
>BFEA01000936.1:4547-14603 GCA_003427395.1 Chara braunii | reverse complement strand
GGGGGGGAGGAGATTGAACCCATGATCTTGTTTGGTGGGGGGTTTCAGGCTTTCAGACGAAAACAAGACCCTCCTTTTCAGGCTTGTGAATGTTCTATTTATTTATAATCATGGTATCCTTTATCGGTTCCCTTTTCAAAGAAAAGGGGGGTGACTGATTCCGGTAGAATTTGAACTCAAGAGCTGTTCATCAGTCACCGTTACATGTGTGTACCTCTTCAGCCACATGGGCTGGGTATCCAATGTTTTCTTGGCATTGGCATCCTTCCCAATATAGACTTTGGTAGCTTCCTCCCAATGGTTCTTTTTTCCTTCTTCTGCGTGTGTGATGAGAGTGCGTGAATGTCTGGCTGCCCTCTATCAGACGGGAACATCAATTTTGACTTTAGAAATTCCACTCAAGTATGGTTTAGTAACCCCCTAAGCCATTGATTCCGATAATATTTGATAAAAATTTTGATTTTGATTTTTTGACTTGGAGAAAAAGAGACCTTCAAACAGGTCTGGTTCAACTAGCTCTGCTCTGAGTAGTATATTCTTATTATATTTTCTTCTTTTTTTTAAGGGCGAAGGCGTTGAGATATCATCATTGAACTGACCGGCCCCAGGTACTTCAGAGTAAGTTCAGAAAAAAATGATTTATTCTGGTCATCTGATTGTATCTGGATTCGAACTTGGGTCTATATTTCAACAGTTCGCGGGTGTACCAACTGAGCTAGGCCCGCTGGTACTTCCTATAAATTATATTTTCCTCTCCAATGAATTCAGCAAATCGTTACTCTAGCAAGAGTTCGTTGCATCACTTTTCTGCAATCAGGTAAGAAATAACCAGCTGTGAGGAAACCATACTGGATTGAGAAACTCAATGTACAAGCACACTGAACTCTCCTGACAAGCATGCACGTTGCAACCAGGCAATTAGCAGAAATCACAAGGCACTGATGACACCAGCACAAGAATTGACAATGTTGAAACTTCTTGATGATGAAAAAGCCCTCTTCTCACCTCCCAGCAATCAATACAACAACAATAATAGTTGTTCTCCACTCTCGACGGTCTCTTTACCAGCCTATGTGATCATCTACTCTACTTTACTACTCATAACCTACACTACACCAATGTACGATGCTGCAGAGTACAACGCTGCTCCCACTGATGCCTGAACAAAGAATGCACCACGGTGGAGCTCTTCTTGGCAAACATCAAATGCGTCCCTACTCAGCTTTCCCTCCCTCTGCCCGTCCCCTTCTTCCAAGGACCTTGCCCGCTCGCACCACCTCTCTCCTTCCAAGCACCCAGCTATGGCTGGTGATGCCCTTCCCCAGCTATAGCGGCTGGCTGGCACTGCTGCTGGTGCACGGCCTACCGGGATCTCAACTACCTCATCGATACCCTCCCATGGCCTCACCTGCCCTTTTTCCAAACCTGGCCAGGCCATCTTCTTTCCAGTACCGAGAGTTTAGGGCCTACGAGCCCTGTCTGCAACTGGGTGGCCCTTCCAGCCTCACGCTCCACCCCCCTTTGGGTTCCCTTTCGTAAGAAGTCCCCTGAGAATCCATTCATTCCGCTTGCTGTTTTCCTTTCAGCCCCCGTTCTATTCTCGAAACTCCTGGAGGTCTGCACCAGTTCTTCCCTCGGAAACCACCGACCTTCACCCGCATCAGTATGATATCTGAACTGAACTCTGTCTGTATGCAACTTAGCCTTCGGTAGGCGACAGACGCCCTCTTACTCTGGGTCTGGGTACCGGTGTTAAAGGTGCTGAATGATAGAATCAGCATCCACATATTCATCCATATAGAGGGTGAAGGAAACTGATCGCTAGTTTGAAAAGGCAAGAGCTTTGATGCATGAAACACCGGCAAGTGCAAAGACGAGGTGGGACATCGAGATGCCATGAGGAGGACCACCAGGGGCATTACCTGGAGTATTGCCCACGGCCCATAGTACAGTGGTCGCCATTTCAGAAATATCATCTTCCGGACTACCTCCATTTCAGAAATATTATCTTCCGGACTACCTCTGCAGTTTTCAGCCAAACCGGATCTCCTACCTGAAAGAGAGATACATGTTTGTGCTTATCCACTTGCCCGATCATCTCCTGCTGAGATCTCTCTATAGTTTTCTGCTGAGATCTGTTCCTCCCGTAGAGTGCAAGGAGGCAAATCCCACGTCTTGTCTGAAAACAGGAAATCGAGTGGCTTCCTCCGCTTCCATCCAAGATGTTGCTGGTTGGGACCGCAAACTGTGGCAGAATGAACAACGTTCTTACAGGCATTTGCTACTTCAGGCGCGCATTGCAATCGAGTTGATGTGGGTGATAAAATGCCCAGGAACTGTCATACTTGATAAATCATCTGCTCAGCCTGTCCATTTGTTTCATAGTGATAGTCAGTTCAGTTCCATGCTTATTGAACACTGCTGCTGTCCACTCGTGACTCTGAAATCCCTAAAATTCACTATCCTTTTAAGAAAACCAAAGTCCGGTTCCCACTAATCAAAGAAAGTCTCAATGACTGAAGTCACTGAACCTATCGTCATTGTTTCTGGCAGTTGTATGAATCTAGCAAGCTCTAAAAATCTGTCTATGACCACGAACACTTGTCTACTTCCCTTCGTGCTGCTGACGAGTGTATCCATGAAGTCTATGGTTGACCAATTCATGGGATCCAGGGGGAATAGGAAGAGGGTTGAGTAAGCCACAACTCGTGCATGCGTACTCACCCAGATTAGCCTTACTATGTCATGGCAGTCACACAAGAAACCGCAAACTACGTCCTTAACGTAGTGTGTGTCAGTAATTTCATTACTGTTACCCATAACCAGCTCATGTAATTCCGGCCGGATCCTGTATCTGCAGAGGCTCCAACTTTCTCTCCATTGAGCTCGACTTCTACAAGGAACAACTCACCCTTACTACTGTTCTGTTATGCTACCCAGGAGCAGATCCGATTTGGCAGTTCTTCACCTAACTCCTCAAGGGAATTAGTCACATCTCAAGTGCAACGGATCTCATTGATGGACTGTGCCGGGAGTGTAGCTTCCGAGTCAGCAGCCATAGCCACCATTGTCCGTAAGGTCGAGGGAGGTACTTTTCGACTGGCAGCTGCTAATTCTACCTTAACGGAACGTGTAAAAGAGTATGCACCCTCCATTGTCTCTACTCCTTACACTGCGGCCAGAACGGTTTGCCATACTGCATAAAGAGTCCCCTCTGAATCCTATCCCACCAAAGTTTCTTTGACAGATTATAGAACTCGCATCACTTCTTCATGGTGGTGATGAAGATGGTTGACCCTAACCTTTACATTGACCCTGTGGAGACGACTGTCCTGTCATCCCTTTTCCTTTGTTTTTTCCCTATGATTCCTTTGTTTTTTCCCTATGATTCCTCCCTCCTTGAGTATTGTTGTCGTCATCCTCCCGTGGCGCCTCTACACTTTCCTAATAAGGTCACTCTTCCTGGATATTATTGAGTATAGAGTACTATAGACTCAGGTCTGTTTGTCAACAAGCATATGGAGGCACCATTCAGCCACATCCACTGGGTCACAGAGCAGTTTTAAAAACAACACGCCGCATGCAGGACGCAGTGCCATGAGTGGACCCATAGGTCAGTCAGCCACTTTTTTTTGGGTCTTAAACCACCAGGACGTTTCCCTGCTTTTTTTCTACAACGCGGCTGCATGCACGCCGCATCTGACGGGATGAACCAGCCTGCCACTTCGCAACGAAAATACATCCAGGCAAATCCCGCCGCGTGCACGGCCCGTTTCACCTAGATGCACTTTTTGCGAAGCAGCAGGCTGGTGCATCCCGCCTGACGCTGCGTGCATGCAGCCACGCCGTAGAAAAATGCCTGGGTAGGTGGTTTAAGAAACCGTACATCAGGGATTTGAACTCGTCAGCCGTTTACAAAGAGTAGATGTGTGTATCATTCAGTTATACGGGCTGGGTATCAGTTATCCACAGCTACACCCCATGGGACGATCTTTCTTTTTCTTTTTGTTGAAAAGTTGTCTACTTCATTGTGACAGCCGGAAACCGGATCCAGCATACCTTACAAAGATGACCCTGTCCACACGTCCTTGCATCATAAGCTAAAGAACCTTTGCAAGTCTCTATATTTGCAGTTCCTTTGATGCTTTCTGCACAGCAGCCAAACCCCCAACGCTGTTCTTGACTAACTCCAGCAAAAACTCGACTGAACTGCATCTCACTGCCCAAGCACTCAGATTTTCTTAAGCCACCAGCACTCCAGAGGCACTTCTCTCCGCGTGCCCAAAACAAAATGATCCCGTGCGGGCCTCCTTTTTGGCTGGTGCAGCCAGCCATTTTGCTTCGGAGACCGAACCCCGAAAGTTGCGCCTGTATGCACACCGCATATCTTATTCTTTGGCTGGGAAACGTACTGGTGGTTTAAGGCCTACCTCCACCATTTTTCCGTTCAGCCCATTCTATGCTACGCCACCCAAGTGTGAGGCTGCTACCACTACTTGGCGAATCCTTCATCCCTGTGAAGGTTCTCAATGCTGCTATCCAACTAGAGAAGTTCTCCTCAAGTATAGACAAAGGTTTCCCTCATCTTAAACCACCAGTAGACCCGGGCCTGGAGGCGCTGCACTGCGCTTCAAGCTTTTTTCCGAACCACCAGCGGCATACTTTTTTTCTTTCTTGGCTGGTGCCGCCGGCCATTGTGGTCCAGTAGCCCCCAGACACAAAGATTTCGGAGTTGGCAACTTGTGAGATTTTCTGCACGGCTGGAGCCGTGCACTGGCGGTTCAAACCACCAGTACACCCACTCTTGGAGGCACTCCACTGCACGCCAAGCTTTGCTGAACCGCCAGCAGCACACACTTTTTTCTCTTTTAGCTGGCGCCGCCAGCCATTGTGGTCCCACAGGCCCGAGGCGCAAAACTTTCGGCCATAGGCGACGAAACATTTTCTGCAAGGCTGGGGTCGTGTACTAGCGACTTAATTCTGGATGCTTTACCGGGAATAGACGAATCTGCAGCAGTGAAAATAGCTGCAGAAGAGATGGGTGTTGGGGCAGTGCAGTCACTAGGCCAGTATTAGACACTCGCGGGGCACTACGTGGAGACCCTGAAAAGTCGGGAGAGTTGCCAACCCCACGTGCACTGACATCTGGTGACATACCCAGAGGTCTTGTTGTCGCTACGGTAAAGGATTGCACCATCAGATGGCCTGACACAGCACCTTCATGTCCTCTGCCAAACGGTTAATTGCATCAACTACCTGCTTCAAGATAGCAGAGTTATTTTCCACACTCTATCCTAACTTTTCTTAAGTTCTTTAAGCTGATGGTATGAGAGTTGCCATCTCATGCGAGCTGCGCACTTTCACAAATAGCCTCCTCGATATCACCAATGTGATCCGTCTCTGCCCACTCCTTGATATCCTGATGACCGACCTCTAAACTCTCTAATAGCGACTTACGGTCTCTGGCCCTCTCTCCTCCGCATCTGCTGAGCTATAAACTCCTTTTCCTTTTTCTTCTTCTGCCCTAGCTCCTTGAGCTTTTGATCCAGCTCCCTTTTTTGTCAATCAAACACCTAGGCTGGTGCCTCAAATTGCTCCATCCCTGGTGACGGTGCAACTGACAGGGTAGCAGCTCAAGACTGCAAAGGGTTTTGCAAGTCTTGTTGCTGCTCTGGCATCATTGTTCCCCTTCCTTGCTGCAACAAATGAGGAACATTGGTTGGGCCCCCTATCCTTGACCTACCCCTTCACTAGACCATCCAACCTGAGCCTCAGACGCCTGGCTGATTCCCATCCCTACCGCTGCCAACATGACTGACCCGAACCTACACCTCCTCCGCTTTGGCAATCTCTCTACAGTCTCCAATCTCTGGTAGACTACAGGTACCTTTCTAGCTAGCTTTCAAACGGGTGACATGACCACCTTCCTCCCTCATTCAAAGGGCAAAGACTAATGGTAATCAGTACTGTCTGCCTTCTAACTAGCACCTAATTGGGTATAAAATACTATAAATTTATAAAATATCCACGTCAACCCATGAGATATAGACTTGTGCCCCATACTGTCTTGACTAACCCCCATCTCTTCACCACTATTGATTATAAATAGTATAAATTGATTTGACTACCCAGATCTCTAGTCAGATCCTATCCAACCAATTGGTCTTCTCTCATTCGCACCCCTTCAACTGACAACCTAGTCAGGTGTGAAGTGTGCAGGGAAGTAGTCGAACCTAGACCATGCACAGGTGATCGACTTGGGGGCCAGTGCTCACGAATTCTTTAACATCGGAGCATAACAGCAACTCAGGAACGGCGCAGCAGGACACCAGCTCAAGAATTGTTTTACATCGCAACAGGAAGAAACGGCCTTACCAGAAGGACACCTTTATCCCACATACTGATGCTGTGCGTAAAGAGCACATGCACATGTGTCTACTCCCACATCATCATGTGCACCACCTCATTGCCAGGGCCCTTCCCGGGTGTCGCCTATCTCCCACCAAAACTACCAAAATTGGGATGACTCTCAAGGTTGAACGCCACTTGCACCTTTCAATGGAGACGTTACTCAAAAGCAAAACAGGTAAGACATGATTACGAGTACTTATCTTGCTCGGTGACTCACACCCAATACAACTCAATGACAGGAACAGTTGATGACAGCATTGGATGCCTGGTGAAACACAGTCAACGCTGAAGTAGTACAAGAATATGCCGAGTACAATCTTATCTTGCTTGCTTGCTTGCTTGCTTGCTGTGTGTGAAGTGCGCCAATGCACAATGCTGCTCCCACTGATGCCTGAACAAAGAATATACCATGGTGGAGCTCGTCTTGGTGGCCAGCAGGTATGTCCCTTGCCAACTCTTTCTCCCTACAGCCTTCCCCTCCTCCAAACTTCCACCTCTCTCGTTCTAAGCGTCCAGCCAAGGCTGGCACTGCCCTTCTCCCAGCCACACTGACTGGCTGGCGCTGCTGCTCGCACTGACTGCTGAGTTCACTCGGTCATGCAGCCTCCCGGCATTGCCCAGCCAGAATGTGTGCCTGGCTGCCCAGCCTCTCCCTATATGCAGAGGCCGGGATATGGACTGGGCCAGTGGGTCCTGCCTTCATGTAGCTTCTCGAAGCTACGGTGGCCTACCTGGACACCAACTACCTGGCCACTACTCTGCCTCAGCCTGACCCAGCCTTTCTCCAAAACTGGCCTGGGGCAAGTTCCTTTCCAAGCCCAAGAGCTTAGGGCCTACCGTCCCTTGCCACTACTCGGTGGCCCTTGCAGGCCCACACATCCACCCATTCAAGTATATTATCCAGTTGATGCAATCTTTCCTTTTTCTCTTCTCTTTTCCGACCACTGCTTTATTTGTGCGGGACATCCACTAAAATTGGAATGATGCAGAGAAGATTAGCATGGACCCTGTGTGGAATCTCTCCTTCTTTTTTTCTTTTTTTTTCAATGATAAACCTTCAATTGACTATTCAAGTTTTATTTTTTAAGTGATGTCTTGATATCCTCAGATCTCTTTGTCACCATCCTTTCCACCAAGACCCTTCTGAACTTTTTGCTTTTTCATTTGGTTCTTTACTTCACTCCATATAAGTGACCCAAACCACCAATTGTACGCAAAGCCCTGTTTTAAATTTGATATGACCATTATACCCCTGTTGAAATTTGAGCATATCTATTTAAATTTGAAAAGCAATCATTAATCTTATGACCACAATACCACTCTTGAAATTCGGATGCAGTTATTTAAATTTGAAAAGGGATAGCAAATCTTAAACCACTAGTACACAGCCCCAGCCCTGCAGTCCGACACTTGTCGCTACAAGAAAACAAGGCCGAAACGCCAAACGCTGGGCCTGCCGTTGATAAATTCAATCGGCGGTCGCGTTTTAGTTTCGCGCCTCCAGAATTTGAGGTGTCAGGCCTGCAGCCCAGGTGCCCATGTACTGGTGCTTTAAACGCAAGCACCTTCGTTGATGGATCAACATCTGCAAAAGATAAACAAACAAAAAAAAAACTTGAAACACAAGGCATCTATATGAGCACTCGTCCTCCTTTTCAGAGGCAACGGTCACACACGATGAGAGCTACTAAAGCCCTATGAAGGATTTCTTTGTGCACGTGCACAAGTGAGTGCAGATGTCTCTACGTGTGTTTTTGTGCATGTGTGTATGATTTGGCCTTCAACGTGCTTCGGAGTTTTTTCCTTAAAATTTGCACCATTTCTCGATTTGTTTTTAGCCTTTGTCCTGCAGAGCAACATTGGTCCGGCTGTGTCCTGCTCCCTTTTTTCCCTCTTTTCAGCTGTCTGTCGGCTGGAGGAATGGGCGGCAGGGGGAAGAAAAAGGGTGTCGGTTTGAACTTTTCTTGGACCACCATCACCTCCGAGCCTCTTTTGAGAGCCAGCGAACCACCACGCACCAAGTTTTGTGGAGCCCGATGACGGCCAGTTCCATTTGAGAAATTTTCCAGGTACCGGTTGCTTTTTCGGCCATAAGGAAAATTGGCCCATCGCTTGGTCCGGACAGGGCATGGGGCACCAGTATCCGTACAATGGATTTAGCAAGGCTCATACCGATTGAAACCGCCGGGAGAGTTCCTGTCATCTTCATGGTTCTTTTCCTGCTCATTTTCCTTCTTTTTCCTTGGTTTGTTTTTTCCAGTGCTGAGGCGCCGCCGAACGACCATCACCAGGTCCTCCCCTTACCATGTCATGCGTGCGGGCGAAACGGTGTGGAGGACATGTGGAAGCTCGGTGGCCGAGGGACATGACAAGGTTTTGGGAGGGGGTGCGCACGCCCGTCTCCGTGCCTCCCTTGGACTGTCCATCACGATTCCCTTCAACGTTTGAGGGAATCAAACTGCGGGCGGAACTACATCGGGCATGATTGAGTCCATGCCTGTTACGCGATTCGATTTCCATCAGTCCACAGTGGTCCTCGACAACATCACCAATCTAACCCTCTCTCTCTCTCTCCAAGATGTTGTCGTCGCCTCAGAAACACACCTGTGACTGATGTGGTTGCGCGTGCTACAGAAATCAACAAAACCCCAGAGTTGGTGAACTTAAACCAGCATGGAAAACCAGTCGTGACAGTGAGAGAGAGAGATGGTGATGGTGGATGTCGATGGCGTACAGCGCAACGACGAGCACGTGCCACCACACCGCCGTCGATGCTCGATGGCACCAACGGTCCAGGTCCAGTACCAGGACCGAACGGACAGGCACCCGGTCCAACAGTCAGGAAACGGGACCAACCAGTGAAAGCCAGACAAGCTTCGTTCGGCCCGACCATACTGGACCCGTGGCATTTGTACACCCGAAGGGCGAAGGGCGGTTCGTGCAGGCCTAGGACGCAAAAGACGTCCAACCTGCGGATCCAGTGTCCGGATGGCAGGCAATTTTTTCATCCACCCCCACCTAGGACGATGCTGCCCCGAGCCCCAAATAAATACGGAATTGCACAGTTTGGCCTTTCCAGTTTGACTGTGAAAGGTAGTGGTGGTTTAAACCACTAGTACCTCCGAGTCTTTTTTTTACATGGTGGATTTCCACTGTGCACCAAAAAGACAAGCCGCTACACATTTTCATTTTTGTTTTGGCTGGTGCCGCCAGTCATTGTGGTGTGGTAGCAGTGTTCATCCAAAAACCCATGGTGGACAACTTCATCGCAAAAGTTCACCCCGGAGAGGACTGGTGGTTTAAACCCAGTACTCTTCTGGCCATTTTTTTCTGACGCAGCCGTGCACGCGCCCTGTCTTTCGGGGGATGGGGACAGTTCGCAGGCTGTGCGTGCCATTTTGTGTGGGCCCCGCCATTACCATGCATGCTGGACCCACGGACAATATGTGGACTGAACTGTACGACCTACGGGCTATGTCCCTACAGGACTGGACTGGACTGCAAAAAAACACAAAAAAAAAATGCGTCATTGGAAAATGGACTGGGGGGGGGAGGGGGCAGCAAAACGGTCATCCGTACAACCGGGTCCAGGGTGACGGTCTGTTGGTTGCACATGCGATTGGCACCGTGTTAACTAGAGATCAA
>BFEA01000935.1:330128-351066 GCA_003427395.1 Chara braunii | reverse complement strand
TTCCAGCCATGCACGTAGACAGATAGAAAGAGGCTACTTTCATCGATAGGATGAGCAAGAATATGAAAATATACACTGCTTTCCAGCCACGCTACTTCCGATTTTATTGCCACAACGAGAATGAAGAGGGGATGTGGATAGATGAAACCCCGAAGCTCTAAGACTTGGCAGACCTCTTCACCTATTTCAGGCGCTACAACTAGCTGTTGTATCTCCTAGAATGTAAGTTCAAAGGGCCCAACTTGAGCATTAACTTACCAAAGCTCTCCGGCAAAGCGGCCAACTTGAGAACAAACTCACCGTAGCCCTTCGGCAAACGATCAAACTTGGAACCAACTCACCAAATCTCAACAGTCCTTCGGCAAATGGCACATCTTGAGAACCAACTCACCAAAGTCATCCAGCAAAGGGTCCAGTTTCACCGAACATTACACTTATTTTTTATTGCCAAAGAAAAAAAAGAAGAAAAATATGTGTAATCTTCGACGAAGCCTTGGGGAGGTTGACTGGGTGGTTCACCCCCCAAAACAACTAAGTTTCCAAAGAAAAGAAAAATAACTGTAATTTTCGGCGAAGCCCTGGGATATTGAGTGGGCGGTTGACCCAAAAAAAACACTAAGTTCCCGAGGAAAACAAGAAGAAAAATAACTCTAATTTTCGGCGAAGCCCTGGGGATATTGAGTGGGTGGTTGACCCACACAAATAACTAAGTTCCCGAGGAAAAAAAAGAAGAAAAATAAGTGAATCTTCGGCGAAACCGTGAGAAGGTTGAGTGGGCGATCGACGCCCCAAAAACAACTAAGTTCCCAAAGAAAAAAAAGAAGAAAAATAAGTGTAATCTTTGGCGGCCCTGTGGAGGTTGAGTGGGCGGTCGACCCCCAAAACGACTAAGTTCCCAATAAAAAAAAAAGAAGAAAAATAAGTGTAATCTTCGGCGAAGCCGTGGGGAGGTTGAGTGGGCGGTTGACCCCCAAAACGACTAAGTTCCCAAAGAAAAAAAAGAAGAAAAATAAGTGTAATCTTCGGCGAAGCCCTGGGGAGATTGAGTGGGCGGTGGACCCCCCAAAACGACTAAGTTCCTAAAGAAAAAAAAGAAGAAAAATAAGTGTAATCTTCGGCGAAGTCCTGGGAGGTTGAGTGGGTGGTTGACCCTAAAAAAAGACTAAGTTCCCAAAGAAAAAAAAGAAGAAAAATAATTGTAATCTTCGGCGAAGCCCTGGAGAGGTTGAGTGCGCGGACGACCCCCAAAAACGACTAAGTTCCCAAAGAAAAAAAAGAAGAAGAATAAGTGTAATCTTCGGCGAAGCCGTGGGGAGGTTGAGTGGGCAGTTTACCCCAGAAAACGACTAAGTTCCCAAAGAAAAAAAAGAAGAAAAATAAGTGTAATCTTCGACGAAGCCCTGAGAACGTTGAGTGGGTGGTTGACCCCACAAAATGACTAAGTTCCCAAAGAAGAAAAAAAAAGAAAAATAAGGGTAATCTTCGGTGAAGCCCTGGGAGGTTGAGCGGGCGGTAGGCCCCCCAAAATGACTAAGTTCCCGAATTAAAAAAAAAGAAAAATACGTGTCATCTTCGACGAAGCCCTGGGGAGGTTGAGTGGGTGGTTGACCCACAAAAACGACTAAGTTTCCCAAGGAAAAAAAAGAAGAAAAATAAGTACAATTTTCGGCGAAGCCTTGGGGAGGTTGAGTGGGTGGTTGACCCATAAAAACGATTAAGTTCACAAGGGAAAAAAAAAAGAAAAATAAGTGTAATCTTCGGCGAAACCCTAGGAAAGCTTTACATGCCTTCCTAATCTTTGACGAAATGTTAGCGTGTTGATAATCCCTGGCGAAACTTTGGCGCCTTCACAGTCCTTGGCTTAAACCTTAGTGTCTTGACAATCAATTCCGGCGATGCTCAGCGAACCAAACTCTTCGGTGAAGCCTTGGAGAGGTTGAGTGGGTAGTTGACCCACAAAAACGACTAAGTTCCCGAGGAAAAAAAAGAAAAAAAATAAGTGTAATCTTCGGCGAAGCCGTGGGGAGGTTGAGCGGGCGTTCGACCTCCAAAAACGACTAAGTTCCCAAAGAAAAAAAAGAAGAAAAATAAGTGTAATCTTCGGCGAAGCCCTGGGAGGTTCAGTGGGTGGTTGACCTACAAAAACGACTAAGTTCCCGATGAAAAAAAGAAAGAAAAATGAGTGTAATCTTCGGCGAAGCCCCAGGGATATTGAGTGGGTGGTTGACCCATAAAAGCGATTAAGTTCTCGAGGAAAAAAAAGAAGAAAAATAAGTGTAATCTTTAGCGAAGCCCTAGGGACGGTTAAGAGGACGAGAACTTTAAAAACGGCTAAGTTCCCGAAAAAAAAAAACACAACAAGTGTAATCCTCGGCGAAACCCTCGGGAAGCTTCACTAGCCTTCCTAATCTTTGGCGAAATCTTAGAGTGTTGATAATCCTCGACGAAACTTCGACGCCTTCACAATCTTTGGCGAAACCTTAGTGTCTTGACAATGAATTTTGACGATGCTCAGCGAACCCAAACTCCAATAATTTTCAACGACCCGTTAATGCAATGTTGGGCGGCAAGAAATTGTAATCTTCGGCGAAACCCTACCTGGAAGCATCGGCGAAGCCCTAGGGAGGGTTAAAAGGACGAGAACTTTAAAAACGACAAAGTTACCGAAAAAAAAAAACAAACAATAAGTGTAATCTTCGGCGAAACCCTAGGGAAGCTTCACTAGCCTTCCAAATCTTTGGCGAAATCGTAGCGTGTTGATAATCCTCGGCGAAACTTTGAATCCTTCACAGTCTTTGGCGAAACCTTAGTGTCTTGACAATGAATTTCGGCGATGGTCAGCGAACCCAAACTGCAATAATTTTCAACGACCCGTTGCTGCAATGTTCGGCGACAACAAACTGTAATCTTCGACGAAACCCTAACTGGAATCTTCGATGAATCCTAATCGCGAGCTCCAACAGAACTTAACCGCAATTTTCGACGAAAACCTAATTGTAATCTTCGACGAAACCCAATTATTATCTCAGTGAAGATTGCATTATAGGAATGAAAGTAATATCAATCACCACCAATTCGTCAACGAAGGGACACATTAATAACCCTAGATCTTAAAGAGCAAGCATACTTTATTGACGAAATACGAACCTCTTAAGACCTTCAGCAAAGAAAAAATCAAACTCTTTAGCAAATTCACTCAAAATTCGTTGCAAGCTTCATTGGATGATTCCCCGAAGATTTCCGGGGCCATTAACCACAAGTGGGGTGAGTCGGTCCCCGACCACAATGGTCAAATCCGGGTACGGGGCAGTATGACTGACGGGAGGTCTATTGTCATAGAGTGACCAGACCCGCTATAGTCTGGGTGTCATGGCGAGAGTGTCAAAGGGTCACCATGCTCGAGTAGTGGGTATGGTGGTCCTGAACTGGAGGCATGTTAAAGGGGTCGTCAAGACAAATGGTCTGATTGGTCCTGACCTGAGGTGGGCCGAATGAGGTATGTCAGACTGATGGGGTCTGTCATTCCCGGTCAGTGGTGGGCCATGCGAGAGGGATACGATGGACGATCAGATTTCGCGAATCGAGTTCGGTTCGGGAACCGGCTAGGTGGTTCACGTGGACACCCCAATCCAACACTTCGAGATGGAGATCGAGGGAGTTTCGAAGCTTCAAGTGGCAGATACGACTATGGAGACCGAGACTTTGATCCAGTGAGACGAGAAGGAAGACATGAGTACGGGGATCGAGTTGGTTATTGGGGGAGGCATCCCCCTCCTACTTGCTTTAGGTGTAATGAGGTGGGTCACTACGCTAACCAATGCAAGTACCCTCCTTCTGAGCGTAGAAGATTCAAAGGGGTTTCTACCTCATCGGATTTCAGAAGGGGCAGATCTTTTTCCCCGAAGTGGCAAGAAAGCGGTCAAGTGATTCGATCATCATCACAGGAACCCGCTATGGTCAAGAAGATAGAAGACTTGTGCAGAGTGTGGCGTCGGTTGTGAATACATCGAAAAGGATCGTTTGAAGAAGGAAGAAAAGGAAAGGAAGAAGAAGGAAAAAGCGGAGGAAGCACGTCTTCGCCATGAGGAGGAGGAAGCTAAGAAGCTACGAGAGAAGAAGAAGACCAAGAAGGCGAAGAAAGCCGCAGAGAAAGCAGCACTTGAGGCCCAGAGGGAAGCTGAGTTTCGCGAGGAGATGCACAAGACCGTGAATATGCAAGTGCACATAAAGTTGAGCGAGGTTAATGACGTTCTGCACAGAGGTTTGCGTTATACCGCACAGAAAGCTGGTTTGGTACGTTCGAGGAAAGGGAAAGAGCCGACAACGCAATCCAGCGACGAGGAAGTCTCGGCTAAGGAGGATGGCGAGAGTGAAGATGAAGAGCTGAATCGGCGAGCAAGCGAGTTGCGGATCTTAGAGAAACGAAAACGTGGGGAGGAACCGCTCTTCGAAGATAGTCCCCCGATGGAGACTGCTCCAAAACGAACCGGTAAGCGAGGATCCGTACTACCGCTCAGGCTTACGACGAGACTCACACGCTCGAAGACCAAAGGCGATGAAGAGAATAAGACACCTGGCTCAACAGACAAGAATACTCCTCAATCATCTAAGAAGAAGACTCCACGATCAACCAAGAAGAAGACACCAGTTACTATGAAGCGTAAGAATATTCTGGCTGCGGTTGGCACGGTGGGAAAACTCAAGTACCATAATGACGTTATGCAAGAACTCCGCAAGGCCGACGCTCCGGAGCTTCAGGACATTTGCCGGAAGGAGGGAATACCGTACGCCAACAAGGTTGATGCGATCTTTGATATCGTCGAACACCGTACTAAGCTGGCATATGGTGAAGAGCAGGTTGCCGAGGAACTTGTGGAAGAGCAAATTGAGGCCGTTGTACAGGATATTGTCGACGATGACGAGGATGAAGAGGCCTGAGGAGACTTAAGCACTGATGTAACATGGCACTATGTCAGAGTTTCAACCGACTGGGGATGTCAGTTGAGTAAGGTGGATCCGACTATGGAGATTTTGCTTCAATTACTCGTTAAGTTGACGTTGGACGGTGAGATTAGATGGAATGAGAAATGTGTAAAATCTTGGCTTCGCCTTTATGAGAAGTTCGGGGAGAGGTTTCTTGAGATCCGCGACTGTGTATATATTGCTACAACACCATATTGTAAATCACAGTACGTCGGTAAGACTTGTAGGGATCTCATCTCACGTTGGTGCGAACATTTGTATGCATGTGTGAATAGGAGTCCGACACATTTTTATAGATGGCTGAATTGCTTTGGGACCTCTAAGTATGTTCTTATTCCGGTAGACGGCCAGTGCGGCAACGAACTAAGTTGGAATCCGTCTATATTAAGCAATGGGCGCCTTTTTTAAATCTGTGGGTATCCAGAAAGCAAAACCAGGTAAGAAGTCATATCCGAAAGGGAAAAGGGAGGGAGGGAAAGTGCGAGTGGAGGATACGAAAGCTCGTCAATTTTGTGTAGTCTGTTTACACGAAGGAGATCCTAACACCAATGTGGTTGACTTTTTTGCTTATTTTAAGAAACAAGATGAACACAGATTTTCATCACTTTCCTTCTCTACTATCAAGAACGACACCTGGTATTCCTCATGGAGGAAATTTCATAAAGCTTTCGGCCAATCTAAAGTTCGTTGTCAGGAGGGGGAATATCTTCTAAAAGATTGCAAATCACTTTTCGAAAAGGGTGGGAATTTTCAAGTTTCCTAACTCTGTAACTGGAAACGTCAATGTAACTCTGTCAAAGGTATTCTATTTGGAATCCTGCGGAATCCTAAACGCATCTTTGAGATATACCATTGGAAGATTGAAGCAGTGTCGAGATTGTATCGCGTGATCAAGGATTTCTGTCGTAAATCCACAAGAAAATATTTGAGGCATCTTGTTGCCAGATGCTTTAGAGACAAGTTTCATCTTAGTCTGAGCGCTGATCTTATCATAAAACTACGTTTCAACGTCCGTATCAAGTTGGTCGAAGTCCGTAAGGTGACTAACGATCTATTGATGGCATGCGATCTGCCATAATGCTTCAAACAAAGAATGCGCAGGAAAGTCCGAATTGTCTGGGTCAAGAACCATTTTATTTCGGACATCTTGCATAATCAGCGGCGTTTTGCCGCCTGTCCAGTGTTGACCTGCCATTGTGCAGGCCTGCCCTACCCTCGTACGGATGGGGACGTTCGTTTCCGTTTGAGTGAGCTCGCAGATACTCACCCCATGTTGGGTAATGCTAAGAATAGCCCTATTCCTGAGTTAGGAGACAGGGTTAAGGATTTGCATAACAAAATCCTTCAAGGATTTCAGGAATGGGCTAACCTGAATGGGGCTATACCTACTTTGATATGTGACAATTTGACGAAGTGCTTTACAAACGAAGTATTGGTCGATAACAGTTGCCTCTACTCCTCTACGGTCAGGGAGATAAAAAATCGATTTGATGGTTTGGTTTTCACCCCGTTGGATCATAATCTTGGTGAAACTGTTGTCATGTGTCCTACACTTTACTTTGAAGCTATGATGAATATGTTTGTCTGCAATTCCGGGTATCGGATCCTCGATGTACCGTCTAACGTCATTCTGAGGGAAATTCGTGAAACAATAGAGTCTGAGGGATTGAAGGAGTTTGTTCAATGGGATCACCGAGGTGCTTTTGGTGTAGCTTATGTTATGCCAAAACAAAAATATCTTAGTAGATTCAGACCCATATGCCCTACTTTTAATGAACCGATGGTTAAAACCGGTAGAATTGTGGAAAAAGGTCTTAATCATCTCCTGAATTCGTTGCCAAAAAATTGGCACTTCAATTTGATTTATGTTTCGTACCTGGTTGATCATCTACGAAGTTTTAATCGCAAGATCCTTCAGTCGGAAGGAGATACTTTTGTAGCACGCTCCTAGGATATTAAGGAAATGTTCAGTAAACTTCCTCACGACGATATCATAAGAGCCTTACAATGGATCCTTTCCTTTCATATGGATAAGGAAAGAAAGTTTATTCGGGTGAACACGCGTGGGAAAAGCTGTTCATTCGGGGTGACTACAGGCGCTGACCACTGGCATCGCCTGGACCTCCAGGATATGGGTAAGTTCATCAAAGTGGAACTGCCACACACCTATACTTTTGTGACGAATGTTTTGTTGAGACAAGTGGTAGGCATCCCGATGGGCAAGAGCATCAGTCCATCACTCGCGTGTATTTTGTGTTCCTTTTACCTTTATCCATAGCCTGGGGAGAAGGAACAAGCTAGTCTTCGGAGTCCGTTTGATGGACGAAGTTACGGTTTTCACGGCGCCACTGTTTGAACATGAAAGGGCGAAGGTATACGACAGATTCGTCAAGTGCTATCCTGATAATCTCACATTAGAACGGACAGATGATGGGAGTGGCTGCTTACCTTTCCTCGGCTGCGAAGTAGGGGTCTCTCAGAGCTATCCGTATCTCGGATGTGTACAGTTGTCAAAAAACGAAAAAAACGTCTGGGACTCAGAGAGACTGGAATGCAGAATGGCTAGTCGTTCAAATCCTATGGTTGTAAACGATAGAAGAGCGTTGTAATTTGCAGCTACTTGCACCGAATTGATCGTAATACTTCTATATGTTCTGAGATACCTTTGCGTGTGTTGACCCTGGCCAGAGAACAAAGATTGAAGGACGTCCCCAGGTCTGTTTTCTTAAGAATTCTGAGCAGATTCTCAGCTTGTAAAGATGACATTTGAAGATCTACATATTCCTCGATGTGCCTGAGATGGACTGAGGTTTAACTGTTGTTGATATGATGTAACCGAGAGCCATGACAGTTATGGCGGAAGTTCGGACTTGGTTATTGTCAGGCGGTTGTACAAACGCGGTTTTGTGATTAGCTTTGACTGTTTCAGTAAGATGACAGGTGTGTTTTGGACCGGTCAGGCCCTTTTCGTCTTGCCGATGTTTTACGACGGGGGTAGCTTGAACAGACTGTGCACTTTTTGTTGTGCGGACGTGGTATTTGGATCAGCCTTTTGCTGATGTTTTGGTGTGTTTTTTGGACCAGTCTGGCCCTTTCGATATTGTCAAAGTTGTTTTATAACTAGGGGAACCTGAACAGAATGTACATTAGTTTTGTGTGGAAGTTCGCATAGGGAGGTCATTGTCAGGTGGATGTGTGGATGCGGTATTTGGGATTAGTTTTGTTGTTTAGTAGGATGTTTGGTGTGGTTTTGGACCAGTCTGGCCTTTTCGGTCCTTTCAGGATTGGTGTGAAAATTTTGGACCGACTGGACCTGGTCCTTTGAGGCACATTTTGAGCACTTGTTTTGCTTTCAGACCAAAGGTCCCAGTAGAATCGAAACAAGGTAGGTCGTCCCCGACAGCCAGGTAGGTATAAGTACCTTGACTAATAGAGGTTTCGGTTTCTTAAGCAGGTCTGATAGATCGTAGTCGCTATGATTTGTGTAGTGGCGAAGGGACGGAAGTGGGTTTGTCGGATAGTCAGAATTGTCGAGGACGTAGTGGTGGACTCCCCCTGATGATGACGGGTTGGCAACCGTCGAAACGTGGCGTCGGGGACGCCACACATGCCATCATTCTTTATGTTTCTTCTGTGTAGTTGGTACACGTGTTGTTTTTTGACACCTTGTGTGTGATTTTTGACACATTGTGTGGATTTCGATTTGTTCTACTTCGCTTTCTACTTGATTAACATCTTCCTTTTTTTTTTTTTTTTTTTTTTTTTGGAGAAACTTAACATTTTCATTCCAATGAGACCATCGGGGCCCGGGAAAAAACCCCTACATATCAACCCGATACAAACCTGTTGAGGCCAATACTCAGCTTTAGGCTCCTGGAAATCAGGTCCAGTGTCCCTTAAAGGAATCTCCAAAAATAAAAATTCCAGAGCAAATCTATGTCAGTATGCTATCCTCGCTGCACAGGAAAACGCCGACGTGTTTATAAAATCGAAACACTATTGGCAAAGAACTACGAGCTATGAACTGCAAGTCTCGAATATGCACAAGGCAATTCACGAAAATTTTACAATTTAATCCTAAAGTTATTTGCAAAGGCGAACTAAATTCTTAGATGTAATTCAATTCTAAAATTCAGTCCGAGTACATACTAAGTTTAATCTTAACCAAAATTGGAACTGAGCGTATTAATATTGTCTACAGTAAATAAACGATTGAAAACAATCAAGGGAGCAGCCACATACAAAGGGTCCTAGGGAATTAAAAAAAAGGGGGGAAGAGATGTGTAACCGCGCACACAAAATATATGGGAGGAGAAGATACGAGCGAGATTCCCCGATGATACAGAGTCGAGCGTAGCACACTCCCTACACCACTCAAGGCATGGGTGACCCTGTGAATCACCACTAGTGAGTCTCCCACTCCTGCTGATGGCGCTGCCACCCAAAGGGCTTCAGGGCTTTACAACAATCAAAGTTTTGAAGATCTACAAGACTACAACACATCAAACTAGCGGAACAAAAAAACATTAGGGTTACCCTCTCAACCTCACTATCCAAAGCATTGTGAAGAGGCTTTGTTGCCTAGACGGGTTTCCCACGACGCAGCCAATGGATACAACTCTAGTTTGCTCTTCACCGGGTCTCTCATATCATCCCAACCCTATGAGTATCACCCTAACCACTGCAAACATGCCCCAGCGTTTAAGAACCTCGAGGATCTGAGAATGGACATATGCTTCTGAAAATTTGCAACATCAAACACAAATCTCGGGTCCTAGCTTCGGCGCGATACGACTGACCAAGGCCATCGATCACGCGAGGGCGCTCGAGAAACGTTCCCACTGCCACTATTGAGTCTCCCACTCCCGGTGATGGCGCCGCCACCCATAGGGCTTCAGGGCTTTATGACAATCAGATAATCTACAACTTATCAAACTAAAGGAGCAATCTCGATAACTAAGAGCTGGTAAGAAAAACTAAGCATTAGGGTTACCCTCTCATCCTCACTATCCAAAACACTGTGAAGAGCCTTTGTTGCCTAGACGGGTTTCCCACCACGCACCCAATGGATACAACTCTAGTTTGCTCTTCACCAGGTCTCACAAGTCATCCCAACCCTATAGGTATCACCCTAAACCTCTGCAAACATGCCCCAGTGCTTAAGAACCTACTAAAGCGAGACCAGAAGGGAAAAGGACAAGCAGCCTAATGTGACATAGGCGTGATGATGAACGACAACCAACAAAAAGCCCAACTGCGTTCGATACAGCATAGCGGACACAATTCCCAATTCAAGCACATCCAAAACCAACAACCTAGCAAGTACTGCAAGCCAAGCAAGAGGATATGTTGAGTCTAAAAGCAACCTGATATATAACCCTACTAAATCACCGGAGCTAACCTAAACTACACCCACATGCGAACAGGATGTGCCGAAGAAAACTGGCCAAATTACTAAATTAAAACATATCTGTATATCTCACGATGCCATTCCTTCTAGTACCAAGGCGTAGGAAAAACAGGAAAAAAAGTTAATGAGCATCAGACTGCCTTGGGACGTAGGTAGGTCGAATGAGACTTGTTGTAGTCCTTGGACATGCCAGAGCGCTGCCACCGCAGCCGCACGCTCTCCCACTGCATCCAGGTGCGCCGCTCCATCTTCGATGTTTTTCTAAGTAAACGAGGCAGTGGGGATGGCGTGTCGTGAAGTACAGTGCACGACCTTTGGATGGTGAAAAAGGAGGCCCCCCTATCTAGTAGGAGGCTTGAGGGGAGGATGGCTCCTCTGGTATCGAGATCTTGTTAGGCATGATGGTTGGTGTGAAGGTCAGGTGCGGAGCTGCCAGGATGCCGTGGCGTAAGAGTGCAAAGCACTCCCTACCCACTCAAGGGTTAGGCTACACCAGGGAACTATCGCCATAGCTCTCACACAGTTATGGTGCCTGGTAGGGTAGGCGCCTCGTACAAGGAGATCAGCGTTCACATACCCGACATTGCGTCCTGCACAGCCGCCATCGACGATCGGGCGCCGCCACCACCGCTATCGCCGCTCCGTTTAGCGCACATTAACGCGAGGTCCTCCTTCCCCTCGCCGACCATTTTGTCACATCTTCCTTTTGTCAAATTCATGCAAAATATCTTTTTTTTTTTTCATCACTTATTCTTGAAAATTTCAATTATTCAGAATAATTTTTTTTTTTTTTTTCCCTTCAATTCCTCCCCCCCCCAAACCTTTCAAAATCCTCTTCATTTTCTAAATAAAAGCCTTCAACCCCCCGGGCATGCCACGCCAAACCAAGAACTCTCAGCGCGCCGCCGCTGCTACCGCTACTACAGCCGCCTCCACCTCATCACCACCCGCTTCTCCATCAACCGCCACTACCCCGACCGTTTCCTTTGTGATGGCCGTTGAATCTAGCATCAACATGACCTCCCTGGACACACAGTCTGTCGATAGCCTCCGCCGCGAACTCACTGGCAAACAGGTTGACGCCCAGGAGGCCGTCGCTGACTCTTCCACCCTCTTCTCCCTCATCACCTCCATGAAGGTCACCCTCGACTCCCTCCAAGCGTCCCTCTCCGGCCTTTCTAACCGGATAACCACCGTTGAACAACAACAGGCCTCCTCCACCATCCAGGTCGTCACCACCACGGCCCCCTCCTCCACTTTGGGCTCCATCACCCTTGCCCCACCCTTCGCCTCGACATCTACCTCTATTACCTCCTCCTCCACCATCCAGGTCGTCACCACCACGACCCCCTCCTCCACTTCGGGCACCATCACCCTTCCCCCTCCCTCCTCCACATCTATCTCTATTACCTCCTCGTCCACCTCCACCTCCACCACTCTCTTTGCCAGCCCGTCATCCACGCCCCCGCCCTCATCCACCACCACCTCCACTATGGTCATCCCACCTCCCCCCTCGCCCAAGACGACAACCCCTGTCGTCACACAGTCGTCGACCATCCCCCCTAGATCAAAACCTCTCTTAACTTTGTCCACCATCACCTTCACCCTCCTCACTTATACCCTGATCGCTTCCACACCACAAGCTTTGTATCCTGCTCTTCCAGTACTTCCCCCAAACACTCCCATTCCCACCAACCCCACCAATGATTTCACCCGGATCGCTTCTTCCTCCCCCACCCCTGACTTCAACGACCTCGCCGCCACTGCTCCCAAAGTCGACAATATCCCTCCATCATTCCGCGCCAACGAGATCCCTACCTTCTTCGACCAACCCCATGAGGATGTATTCCTCTTTCTCACCAAACTCCAACAAGCCTTCTCCCTCCACAACGTTCCCGTCATCCACTGACTCCCATCGTCGGCACCAAACTCCTAGACAGTGCCACTCGCTGGTGGTACACATAAATGTCCAACCTCCATCATGCCAGTCTTCCGCCTCACTCCTTTCTTGAGTGGGCCACCATGATCACCTCCACCTTCTGTCCACAGGAAACGGTCGACGACTATCTCGACCAATTTTGTCGGCTCCACCAAAACGGGCCAACCGACCGTTTTGTTCAATACGTCCGCTCGCTTCTTCAACACATCCTCATTGATGTCGTCAGTGGCACCGCATTCATCTCCCGCGTCAAGCGAGTATGCCGCAAGGACCTAGCGACAACCCTTGTCCACGAGCCCTCCATGACCCTTGCCGACCTCCTCACTCGTGCTCTCCGAATCGATTGCCTCCTCTCCCCCTACAAGGCCGCACTCACATCGGCCCCTTCCCGCCCTCACTTCTTTCACAACATCACCTCCGAAGACACCACCTCCACCACTTTCTCGGACGAGTTTACAGCCCCTGTCGTTGATCCCGACATCATCTCCGACACCTCGTCCCCGGTGTCCCTTAGTTCGGACGAACTCAACACCATCCAGTTCTTGCATATGGAATGCAAGGACCGCATGGCTCAACCATCTTCCTCCACCCAACCCCCCCGTCTCAAGAAACTCACAACTGAGGAACGAGCATACTTGCAGGCCAACAATGGCTGCTTCCGTTGTCGGCAACTTCAACACCTGCAAACCAACTGCCCCAATGCCGGCCTGTTCACTCGCCACGTGAGCAAATCTTCTCTTTCGGTCGCTGCGGGACCTCGCCCCTCCTCAGCATGACCTTTGTACCCTCGATCTTGGCGTGCACCTTCCTCCACAGGCACCATCCTCTATTGTGCCGGACGAGATCATCGTTGCCTCGTGCACTTCCACCCTCCTCCCCAAACCCTCTTCAATTACCATCTCTGATGTTATTGAGGAACAAGCCGAACACGATCAGCTGGTTAGACTAGGCCTGGAGCAACGCTGCCTCCTCTGCTTGTGCTGGAACCGGTTAATTGCAACTCAAGTTTGTCTCCGTTTCTCTTGGCGCAACTACGATGAAGTTCCGAGCCATCCTTGATATTGGTGCCACCGACAACTTCATCACCGACTCTTGTGTACGCAAAGTCAGTCTCTCTTCTACCGGCTACGACTCCCCTATTATTATCCGACAAGGGGACAAGGACTCAACCATCGTTGTCGATCGCACTATTCCTGAGATCACCATGATTGTTGGTCCCCTTCGCAGTCAGATCTCCTTCGATGTCATGCACCTCATGTGTGACATCGTATTAGGAACCCCTTGGCTTGACCATTACATGCCTTACTCATTCCATCCATCATTCTTTCGCCTTACTACATCTCCAAACGCTACCCTTGACATTCCTTACCTTCTTCCTCCTACTACCCCACCCTCCGTCTCCCCTTATCAGTTCCTCCACATGACCCGCCAATTTCCCGACGCTGCCTACTATTGCCTCGTCATTAATTATGGGCGTCCCGAGGACCTGCTTCCCACGGACAAGCCACATCAAGCCCCTCCTTTCGACCCACACATCATTTCCCTTCTCACGAAGTTCAATGACGTCTTTCCCGAGTCCTTGCCGGCCAGTCTACCCCCCAATCGTGGCGCCTCTCACACCATCGATCTGGAACCCGACCACACTCCCCCCTGTCCGCCACCATACCAACCCTTCCTCCTTGAGGCCGAGGAAATGAAACGGTGACTCAATAAACTCATTGAAAAATGATTCATTAACCTAGCTCATCACCCTTCGGTACCAACTGCCTCTTCGTTAAGAAAAGGCACATCTGAACTCCGCATGTGCACAGACTAGCGCGCCTTGAACCGGATCACGATGAAGAACAAGTATCCACTACCCCGCATCTCCGAACTTCTTGATAGACTCTGTGGAGCCAAATATTTCACCAAGATTGACCTCCGTAGTGGCTTCCACGAGATCCACATTCACGAAGAAGATACTTATAAGACAGCCTTCCGCTCTCGCTCCGGGCACTGCAAGTTCCTTGTGATGCCTTTTGGCCTCACAAATGCCCCAACGACCTTCCAGTCTACTATGAATCACATCTTTCGCGATCTTCTCGAAGTATGTGTCGTCGTCTATCTTGATGATCCTGGTCTTCAATCTCACCCTCGAGACTCACCTTCAGCACATCCGTTAGGTCCTCTCTATACTCAGAGACCAAAAGTTCTACGCCAAGCTCAACAAATGCACTTTTGCTGCCTCAAGCGTATAATACCTTGGCCACATTTTCTTCGTTGATGGTATTCGCATGGACCCCTTGAAGGTCACCGCCCTTATCGAGTTTCCCCCACCTACGACCTTGCTGCAACTTCGTTCCTTCCTCGGTCTTGCTAACTACTACCGCCCCTTCATCTGTGACTTCTCTGAAATCTCCTACCCCCTCTAGGAGCTCACTCACAAGAACGAGCCTTTTGCATGGAATGAACACCGTCGGTCACTTTCGACCTCCTCAAACAAGTCATTACCACCGCCCCTGTCCTCAAGATTGCTAACCCCTCTCGACACTTTTATGTTATCACCGATGCCTCAGACTTTGCTCTTGGAGCTTTCCTGTCCCGACACTTCCCTCGCGACATCCCGGACCCCCCATCCATCAAGGATTCCCCTACCCATTCCGAGGATCCACCCAACGAGTATCCTATCTCATTTGCGAGCAAGAAGCTCATCCCTGCCGAGATGGACTATCCCTCCAATGAGAAGGAACTCCTTACCGTCATCCATGCCCAAGTCTGGTGCCCATACCTCGACGGTCAGCATTTCACTATCCGCACCGACAACACCATCATCTCAAGCATACTCACCAAGAAAGATATCACAACCCACCAAGCTCGACGGTTAGACTTTCTCACCCAGTTTACATTTTCCATTTGTCACACCCCCGACAAAAGCAACAACGTCGCCGATGCCCTCTTTCGACGGCCTGATCACAAAACCCCTGAGAAAGTCTATGCCGCCATAACCCATGTTTAACTCCTACCTTCACTCCATCACCGCTACACTCATGAGTACTCTTCATGCCCAAATTTCTCTACCATCTACAACAAGCGTTGCGACCTCGACACCGTCCCCGACTACTCCCTCCACGACAACCTCTTCTACATTAACACTAAAGGCACTCGCTGACTCTGTATCCCTGACGCACATGGTCACTGTACCTAACTCTTGGCTGAACACCACGACGCCAAGACCGCAGGACACCTTGGTTTCCAGAAGACATTCGACATCATCTCTTGATACTTCTATTGACCCTCACTCCTCATTGACATCAAAGCATACATCCGCTCATGCCCCACTTGTCAAGCAATCAATCCCTCAAACCATGCCAAGCCTAGTAAGCTCCAGTCATTGTCTATCCCCACCCATCGGTGGCAGTCCATCTCTATGAATTTCGTTTGTGGTCTCCCCAAGATCGAACGCGGCTATGACAGCATCTACGTAATTGTCTACCTCTTGACCAAACGGGTCCATTTCATCACTTGCACCACTTCTCACAATGCCAAGGACGTCGCCACACTCTTCTTCGATCATGTTGCACGCCATCACGGTCTACCAGAAAACATCATCAGTGACTGTGATCCTCGCTTTCTTTCCCAATTCGGGAAAAACCTGTTCAAAGCCTACAACACCACTCTAAAGTACAACACTGCATTCCATCCCCAGACAGATGGTCAGACCGAAAAGATGAACGATACTCTCTGAAGGATCCTGCGGAAGTATTGTCATCCACACCAGCATGACTGGGATCAGTTGCTCACCGCCCTCGAGATTGCCTACAACAACGTTGTCTCCCCTTCCACTGGTGTTCCCCATACTACCTTGACCTTGGCTACCATCCCCGCTTGCCCTCTAACTTCTTGCTCTCCTCGCAACTCAACCCATCCACTCCCAGTCCTTCTCTCAATGAATGCAACAATGAACCGCCTCCTCAAAAAAGTCATCGACGCCCTTGAACGAACCCAACAACAACAAGCCAACAAGACCAACAAACATGGACCAGATATCACATTCAAAGTAGGGGACGAAGTCAGGCTCTCCGTCAAATGCTTTGAAGAAGAGAAGAGGAACTGTCGGCAAACAGTCTCTCGCATGAGCTAGAATAGAGAAATCCACCAATACACATGATCCTGGATGCACGCAAATCGAGCGGAGTATGAAACACAAAAGGGAACAACAAAGCCCGAAAAAATTACACATAAAGTACAAGGCCTTAAAATCCAACCCAAAGAGTCTAAGACTTGATCCGCCATATAAATCCTCAAACCAATGCGACCATCCCTCAACGCGTTTGTACTACCCTGCCAGTAGCATCATCAGGAGGTACCGTGATCATCATCGAACCACAACTCGACTTAGGAGGCCAATACCATCGCCTCGCCTCCTTAAATAGTCTATCCTAGCCTGGTACACTCAATCCCTACAGAGTGATTCAGTATCAAGCAGTCATCTGATGACAGGCCCTGGACCTGTGCGTGATAAAACTCACAAAAAAGAAAATCCATAGAAACACCGAGGAGATGATAGGTTGATGCGAGCCGGTTGGCATCGATCAATCCAGAGAAAACAGGCAAAATCTGGTGAAGATCAGAGTCCAAGTTCATGCACAAACAACCAAACACACAGGGCAAACACACAAGAGAAACAACCGAGACAACACAACATAAAACTCTTGGCGCTCCTTGCTGCCAAGAAGTGAAGAGAGAACCCACCATTAGTGCTGAAGAGTGCGCCCGACCAACTCCCAGTGCAGCAAGAAGAGGCGGCTTCCCCAAGAAGCGATCATAGATGCCCTTCAAACGGAAAGCATGCCAGGAGGTCTGAAAACATGCCCAGAGGTTGCAACACACGGTCACAAAATAGTGCGTCAGTGCGTAGGCGCCAAGAGCCACTTAAGAGTGCGCATAACCAACTCCTAGTGCCACAAGGAGAAGCAGCTACCCTGCATAGATGCCCTTCGAACCGAAAACATGCCAGGAGGTCCAAAAACTTGCCAGCGGTCGCAAGTTCTCGCAATGCAAAGTTACGAAATAGCGCGTCAGTGCGCAGGCGCAACGACCGAAGAGGACTCAAGCATTGCTCGTTCTCCTGATATAGCAGAGGTGAGGAGGTATGACTCCTTAGAACCACTAGATCGCCAAAGAACTAGAGGCCAAACCAGAGGGGGGGAAGCAAACAGGCGGGAACTTCATGCGTCGCCGAATTACGAATTAAAACCAAAATACCATGGACCAGGGATCGTCACCACCTGATGCCGTAGCCGCAAAAAGACGGGCCAGGTCAGGAAAGGACATCCCTAAAAAACCATGTCGTCAGATCAGGGCCCAGCAACGGGGGCCAACACACAAGTCACCCCAAAAAAGGTTCTAAAGCCCAAGGAAGGCAACAAAGTCAAACACCTAGGCAAGGCAAATAAGTACCATGAGCCAACATACAGGGCTCCCAAAAAAAGCCCAAAAAAGGATTTCAAGCCCAGGTCAGGCAAAAAAGCCAGACGCTTTGAACCCGAACATGTCTTATCCAAGAAACGCTCAAACAAGTGGCTCAGTCCATTCCCTGTCATTGAACAAACATCCCCTGTAAATTACAAACTTCAACTACCCCTTGACATGAGCCGTGTTCACCCTGTCTTCCATGCCGAGTACTTGAAAGAATACCATGAATCACCTCCACAATTCGCTGATCGCCCATATCCTAGATCCCCACCAATCACTCTACCTACCGAGCCGGAATTCGTGGTAGAATCTATCATAGGACGAAGAACAACTCAAGTATCCGATCACCCGGAACCAATCACTGAATACAAAGTCAAATGGACCGGATACCCAGATGAAGAATCTACATGGGAACCCCTTGACAATCTCAAGAACGCCATGAAACTTGTTCGTGCCTATGAGCGTGCTCACCCTGTCTCCTAGCCATATACTACTTATAACACCCATATACCAGCAAAACCCCTGCCCCTCGACCTCTCTCTGTCTGATCCGCTCTTGTGTCCGTCTCGTCCCCCAATCTGTCCTCTGCCACATCCTCTGTCTCTCTTGTCCAAGCCTTACCTGTGGCTCCTGCGCATCGCCGGCGATAAAGGGTCTAATGGCAAGCGCACGAGGACGATGGCCTGCTGCGGCACAGTTCGAGGAGATTAAGCAGCTGGTTGGCCACCATGCTGTCCCATTGGCCGGCACCTGGACTCGCAGACTTCTGGAGCAGCACTCTTGACATGGACATCAGGACCAGTCTGCGACTTGCTATCCGGATCGGACTTCATCACCAGGATCTCTAACCGGACACACGCTGCCACTTGGACCTTCATCTATTGGACTGCTACACTACTTCTATCAAGCTGGAACCCTCGCTACGACACGCCGCAAGCCTGCTGAGGACTGGTTTATCAACAGCATTTTGTACCTGGACTTACTTGAAGACCTGCTTCAAGACTCTCAGCCATACCATTTTTGCAGAACCTGCGATTTCCCCCTTTACCTCATTCACTTCGAGACCCTCAGAAACCCCAACCCCCGAACACTGCCAAATAATTTTCCTTTCTTTATTTTTGCTCCCAGAACTCTTTCGCCCACTAGTTCATCAGTACGCTCCCCCATCAGATCATACCCTGTAGTCCATCAGTAGGACAACCCTGTTGCCCTGCAGTTCCTAAACCCTGTAGTTCATTAGTAGGCAAACTATGCTCCCTCTCGTCCGCATACCCCGTAGCTCATCAGTAGGAAAACCCTGTTTTCCCCAGCCCTTGTTACCCGCATTATACCTCTCTCCTTTTTTTTTTTTTTTTTTTTTTCTTCCTGGTTCCCGGTGATTCGCCCCGTTCCGTCCTTCATAGGATTCAGCATTATTTCCTTGACTTTTGGCAGCCGCGACGTTGCCTTCTAGAGGGAGGGGATAGTGTTACGGACTCACCAGGGCTCGATCCCTGGTCTGCGGGTTACCACTCGCCAGCTTGCCTGTATTTATTCTTCCCTGTTTTCTTTTCTTTGTTTTTGCTTTTTCTGATTTCAGACAGTTGGCGCCATCTGCATTCTGGCGCCCGTTTTCAAAATCCTTCTTTTAGGACTTTCGGATTTCGGACACTTGGTGCCATCCGAAATTCTGGTGCCCACTCTCAGACTTTCAATTTTCGGTTCTGGGCCTGAGGCATTTTCACTTTTGCCCTCAGGACCGGACTTGAGTCCGGTACTTATGTACGGACTCAAGCCCCGTACGGGCAACCAGTTTTCAACCTCAGTGCTTGTGTTCAGTGTGACTTTGCTGCAACATTGTGTTCGGGAATTCAAGACTGCGACTTTGCGACCTTGCTACTTTGCCACTTTGTGTCTGCGTGCGTTGAGTTGTGTCGAGTCTGTGTCGAGTTGAGTGAGTGTGTGTGTGTGCTTTCCCTCTCCCTCTCTTTCACCATTCACCACTCTGCCTCGTCACACGTACCCAGTGCTTCACGCGTCCAAGTTGCTGCCCTATGTCATTAATGACCATCAATGATCCCTCCTGACATGGATGGAAGATATGACATAGATCGAAGTCTAGAAGAGGATGTCTACATGACAGGAAGAAGGGGTAGACCGCAGTGACAATACAAAGTTCGGTTTGCTTATTAAGAACCAGAAGGTGACCGTTAGTACACTGGGGAGGAGTTCATGGAGACTGCACCTCATATTGTGTCCTCTTATGAGCATGCCTGAAGGGGTATTGACATCATAGACAGGTAAAGATAAGATATTTCTAGGAGGACCTCGAAATTAGGCCGGCGGGAGTGAAAGGATTTCACGCAATGCCACAGTCCCAAGTCCCGAGTCCCGAGTCCCGAGTCCCTCGTCCCTCGTCCCAGTCCCAAGTCCCAGGTTCTAATCCCGAGTCCCATTCAGTGTTCCATTAGTGGTTCCAGCCACTTCTACAATATGCACGAATACTCTAGAAGAGTAGCTTTCATGTGTACCATGATTGCAGAGGCCTAGGTGAGCTACTTAAGTAGATCGTGGTAGGACGTCCGTTGGGGATAACAGTTACGGGTTGAAAAGTCTGTCTTTAGGAGGCACCACAACTTCAGCCAGGATTACCAGGGCCGTTAGGCTAGGTGTCAGCTGATCCGCTCAAGCAGCCAAAGAAGAATCTGTGAGTTTCCAGAAGCAGGAAACAAAGGCAAGAGGGCCAACCCATAACCAACGAAAGACGTCTGGAAGGCGGATCAGCAAGTATAAAAACCCAGCAGCATCAGCAGGAAGGATCAACTATTCATGCACGAATTGGGGAAGTACTGCAGGTTACTTGCGCGACAGTGCGACGTGGATGGGAGGGGGCACCAGGAGAGAAGCAAGTGCCCAGCGAGGAAGGAGACATCTGGTTACGACAGCTAGGGAGAAGGAAAGAGACGGCCACAGCCGCGGAGGTTCGGGGAATACACCGCAGTTGTATTCAGGGCAGATCCTAGATGGAGAGAGAGAGAGGGAGAGCTTGAGCGCAGTGAGGTCAAAAGGACAAAGACTTGAGCGAGTGAGCGCGCGCGCGCGCGCACGAGAGAGAGAGAGAGAGAGAGAGAGAGAGAGAGAGAGCGAGAGAGAGAGAGAGAGAGAGAGAGAGA
>BFEA01000935.1:283585-293801 GCA_003427395.1 Chara braunii | reverse complement strand
CGGGCAACACATTCCTCCCCTGAACTCCCCTGTGGCCCCGTCGCAGGGGGTACCTTCCATTCCACCTGTCCCTTCGAAGGGCTCATGTTGAGGTCGTAGAATTCGTCCGAGAGTTCCAACCACTGCTTGTCATAAGTTCTTGAAACAAACGATCAGCAGTGGAGTCGATGGCCGGGTCGGCGGGTTGAAGGTTTGAATTTTCAGACCTCACTTTATCGACCACTGAACTCCTCGCGAGGTCCATGTACTTGGCCTTGGACTGGCGCGGGTATGGCTCCCACAACCCTTGGTCGTTGATGAGGGCCATGATCCACTCACCCTTCTCGATTGCCGTCTGGATAGTTCCCGGGTGCCAAATCATGTCATGGCCCCAGTCTTCCTCACTCGATCGAGTGTGGTCGAGCCCTTCGAAGTGAATGCTATCATCCATGCGAGAAGGATGATGCAGTGGAACCGAACTCCCAGGGATGCAACGGCGGCGGGGTAGCAGCCCGAGGTGTCGGTCTCGCCGCCAGCTTACTCGGGGTCTTACCGAGGGCGGACCTGGCCACATGTGACGCCTGGGTGGCCTGGCATGTTGAAGGAGCGGCCGACGAGGAGCCCGATGCTTGAAACACTGTGGCAGGGTGGTAATCGAGGTCGATGTCCTCGGTGTCGCTCTCCTTCTCATGTGCAGCGGTGTTGAAAACAACACCTGTCTCCGCCTCGTCGTCCGTTGAGATCAAGGCACCGTAACTCTCGACCTTTAGCGCCTTCTCTGACTCGACGAAGTACAAACACTCCAACCGGTCGAGGAAGTTCTTTGCGTTCATGCGTGTGGCGTCGTGGTAGTTGTCCATCAACACTAACATGTGTTCCTTGCGGCGCATGTACTCAGCGTCGTTGTTCCTCCTGGGCCACGTTTCCAAAAAGAGGAACTCGTAGATCTTGTTCCTCCTCCGCTGGCTCAACTTGAACCACATGTCCGTAAATGGTTCCCAAACGCGTCTCGATTTCTCGCTCCTCGAAACTAACTTGCAGCGGTTGGCGCCAGAGTTGACCTCGCTTTTGAGGAACTCTAAGGTGTATTGCAACAAATTGGAATTCTCTTCGAGCGCGACCACGTGTCGATCGCTCTTCAAAACCTCCCACACGACTCGCGTGTGCAGCTTCCCAAGGAACATGACACCCTCCCCCTTTCTGCACACGAATTCCAGCAGATGGGCCAACTGCATGGGGTTCCGCTCCATCTCCTTGTAGACCTTTCTGTCAACCCCAGGCATGGCCGACGACCACTCGCAAGGGTCGAAGGGAAAATCCGATATGTCTGTCGGGGTCAGTTTCTGATGCGCCCCGACAACCACAGTGTAACCTGCCGACAACCTAGCATCGTAAACGACACAAGTATTCTCCCGCAAATCCTCACCTTTGAGGAGAATGTACATGCGGTCGTCAGCCGTTTACAAGTTGTTCCCCACCAGGAAACTTTTCTTTTGTTTTGCCTACCTTACCCACTTCCCTGCCATTGCCTTAACAACGGGCAGATGACGCATGCTGGTCATGAAGGTGTAGTCCCACTCCCGAGGGACGAAAGCGACGACCATCCAGTATACTGGAAACACTTGCTCCAGGAGGGAATTCAAACTCTCAAAAGCTTTGGGCGTCCACTGTTTGAAGTCCACCAGCTCGCAAAGATCGAGAACGCACGTGTGGCATTTGGTGGTCCCAACCGCTTGTTTCAACTCCGTGACCCTCATCAGCGCCTCCAGAGGGTCAACGCCGAATGAGGCAATGGATGTCACGTCCCCCGAGTCTTTCCACAGAACGTGGACCACGCCTCCGGCAAGCGCGACCTCCAAATTCTCCACCCTACTGTCGGTCAAGACGGATAGGACCTTGTTCTTCCAGTCGGCGGACAACTTCTTGTTGAGGGTGAGTTTTTCCGTCGCCTTGATCGTCTTGTCGTCCTCGCACCCCATGTATGGCGGGCAATCCTTGAACAACGAGGCGTCACCGACGAGCTTCCTACTTCTGTCCCACAACACGGCATACATTCCTTGTTTCTTGAACTCTGCCAAAAGTGTCTCCCTTTTCTTCAGGAACGGGTACGTACGTGTCCAGTCGGTGTCCGACTGGTTCTCGTGCTTGAACTGGTAGTAGTTTCATAATCGCACCAAAATGCGATCGCTCTTCAGCAGGTGCACTGCTTCTTGCAGTCCCAACCTCCCTTGCTTCGCTAATGAAGCAAAGTCTGTCTGCACCCACACGACCTCGCAATTGAGGACCTTCTTCAGCAACCGACATTTCTCATTGTCGGTAAGGGCTTCCTTAGCCTTTCAGCAGTGCGGATCCAGCTCGGTGACTTAGACGAAGCAGCGCCTTGGCCGCAGCCACGTTGTGCTGCCCGGAAACAGAGTAATAACAGTATTGGTCTGCCAGCTCGTCCTTCCAGTCCTCTGGCTTCAGACAAACCTCCCGTACGCCCCTCACAGGATTCTCTAACCCCGACGGCGCCATGTTAAGCGTGGGCAACTCATACGTCTTCTCGGCCTGTGAGAAGACCATCTTCATTACGCCAATGATGAGCTGCGTGTGGACGGGATCCAGGGACCGCTGATTGTACGGGCGTTCCGAGTCACTGATGTCGACGACCCTCGACGGGCTAATGAAGAACTCCCGCTTTGTGTGCACGTCGTCTTTCCATTCAAGGAAGTATGCCGCGTAGATGTTGATTGGACCCTTTGGCTCGACAACACCCGATTGACGCTATTTCTGCGCCGACGTATGGCGTTTCCGACACGATGGGCCCTCTTGCCCCTCAAGTCCCTTCCTTTTTCCCCCCGACGTCTGGGGTGCCCTTGCCTTATGTTTCTTTCCACAACCCTCACCCTCTTCCCGATGACCTCCCCTTCTCTTATGCGGAGGCTGCGGTTCACCCTCCTCACCCCCCCCATGTTGACGTTGCCGGCCGCTCGTGAACTGGGGTGTGTCCCTCCAACCAAGGAATACTGAGGACAGACTCCCCGCCTAAGCGGCGAAGCCCTCGTTTGCTCATGTTCTTCACCGTCACTGTCATCGAATTAACCACGGCCCTCGCCCCGGTGAAGCTGGAAAGAAGAACCGAAACCCAAATCTCCCCACGGAGCACCGCTGGATTCAAACCCGGTGCACATGTGAAGAGGCAGCGACAACTCTTGGCCACCCTCAATGTCGGAGGGTTCCTTCAGGTTGATGTTCTTCTGCTCCACCACGTCGAAGAATTCCCGCTCCGAAACGACACCTCCCCCCGGGAGCTCTTGGTAAAAAGGGGTTTTCAAAGCCTCCACACCAACCCCTGGAACAACTCAAAAGATAAAACCGCCCCTTTCGAATTTGCGACAACGTCGCACTTCGAATTGTACACGGTGTGCAACTTATAATGTTGTGTCTTGTCCTTTTTCCCAGCATGCCATCCTGCAACCGCCCCAAGCTCTCTACACCCTTTTTTGTCTTTGAGGAATATAATCGGACCGCACGGAGGCCTCGTCGGCTCGGATTGATCTCCTCAGCACCAATCGACGAACCATTTGGTATGCACATGATAGGACCACAATTTGGAGGTTCGTGATTCCCTCCCCGAGGTTCCAGTCGGCTGCTCCTCGCCCCTTGATGTGGACATTGTGTCTGCACCGGTCCAAGAGACCAAAACAACCCAACACACGGAAGACATAAATAACCCACCCCACCAGTGAACTTCGACTTCCGCAGAACCACATGTTACACACCACCAAAAGCACATCAAAGTTCATCGGCACCAAAAGCACGATAGAAAAGAGACATCTGTACAAAGTTAGGATACCGGCGAACTAGACGAATTCGCCAGGCATTGGCGCTGCTTGATAACGGTGTGTGATGTTACAGATTGTGAGACGATCTGTCGACTGCTAGACTCTGTAGTTCACACGCCCAGACCCAACAAGAAGGCACGCCAAACACGCCCCAACAGTGTATTAACATGACGACAGAGTGCACGGACAGTCGAGAAGTTCGCCGGCATCCGCTCTTCTTCACATCCTCCTCACGCTTTGTGCGAAGTTCGGATACCGGCGAACTTGACAAATTCGATGGGCACTTATCACAACGGAGTGTGAACCGGTTTGTAGACTGCTAAACTTTGCCGTTTACACCCTTGGACCCAACAAGAAGGCACACCAAACTCGCTCCGGTAGCGTATGAACCTGATGAAAGACTGCACAAACAGTTGACAAGTCCGCCGGTATCCGCACTTCCTCACATCCTTCTTTGGCCTTCATGCGAAGTTCGGATACCGAAGAACTTGACGAAATTGTCGGGCAACCTCGTAGATGGACAATGGTGTGCGACCGCCACACTCTGCCTTCTTATGTGTAGACCCCAGAAGAAGGCCCACCGAACTTGCCCCAGTTACGATTCAGCATCCCGAAAGACTGCCCGAACAACTGTTCACCTGCAGGAACTGGAGGGGAACTCTGTTTGTGGAGTGCGAAACTTTGCTCGAAACAGATCCAGATCCAACAAGAAGGCCTACCAAACTCGCCCCAGTTGCGATTGAGAATCCCGAAAGACTGGCCGAACAACTGATAACATGCGGGAACAGGAGGGGAATTTTCTTTGTGGAGTGCGAAACTCTACTCGAGACAGATCCAGATCCAACAAGAAGGCCCACCAAACTCGCCCCAGTTGCAATTGAGCATCCCGAAAGACTTCCCGAACAACTGATAACCTGCGGGAACTAGAGGGGTATTCTGTTTGCGGAGTGCGAAACTTTGTTCGAAACAGATCCAGATCCAACAAGAAGGGCCACCAACCGTGTGGCAACTGAGCCCTGCGCCGAACGGATCGAGAACCCGCACCAAGGTCCCCTAAGAGTGCTTTTGGCAATCCGCGAAGGCGGCCGCCGACTATTTGGAACTTCTTGTAGGTGGTTGGGCAACAAACACGTCGGTACTGAAGGTATTCATCACCCGGGCGTCTGCGCCAGTGATGCAACTAGAATATGCGAAGTCCAGATTCCGACAGATTGAGGCCGTGGGCATGTCGAAAGGGAATCGCAAGGTGGCGCTCCTCGAAGTTCGCGCTGCCCCAGGACGAGAACCGAAGTTCAAGTCCGTCGTCGTCACAACATACTAGGCAAGATCGTCGGCATCCGAACTTCATAGAGTTTTCACGAAGTGCGGGGATTGTCGGATGTTGGTGAACACCGGTGGTCGACATGCCTTACCAGGACCGGGGGGGGCTGTCGGTCGAGCGGATTGGTGGCCTCTGCTCAACATGCGGAGTTCGGATGCTGGCGAACTACAATCCGTTTCCAGGCTTCTGGGCGTGGCGCAAAAAGCAAACATATTCGCACTGCATGGTCCTTGAGGACGGTGTTCATTGCTCCGGATGAAAAAAAAATCAATCGCTGAAGTTCGGATGCGGGTGGGCTTCTTCAGCCAGCCCCCACCAGAAGCAGGTGGAGATTGGATGCCGGTGAGCTTCTTTTGTCCTCCCCTCCCGTGTTGGGCCACGAGGAAGCTGGTTGCAGCATAGTTGTGTGAAAAGACGAAGTGCGCTGGCATACGAATTTTGAACCCAGGTGACAAAGGGCAAATACTGACGTGCCACAAGGACTACCGCCTGGTCCGTCGGAACCCGATCTTCTTGCGTTGCCAGCAGTGACGAATAATCAAGTTCGGATGCCGGAGGACTACAATTCTTTCCGAAGCCTGTCGGCACTGTGCAAACCAAGAATAGAGGAAGATTGTGCGTCAGCTGAAGCCGGTGTTGATCGTCCGGATACGCAGAAGGCCAAACATTGAAAGTCGGATGCGGGCGGACTTCTTCACTGAGCCCTCACAGACAAAACGTGAAGTCAGGATGCTGTTGAACGTCTTTTGTCCTCCCCTCCCGTGGTGGGCCAGGAAGACCCTGGTTGCAGCATGGGTTGTGTGGAAACACGAAGTTCGTTGGCATCCGAACTTCAAAGACGGGTGAGAATAGATAATTGCTGAAGTGCCACAGTGAACACCACCAAGTCCGCCGGAATCCGAACTTCGACCTAGGCGGCAGTTTTTGTGAACATGTGAAGTTCGAATGCCGGTGAAGTACGATGTGCAAAGTGCGAACAAAGGAGGACTGCACGTCACCTGACGGCAGTGTTCATTGCTTGGATGCAGAAAAGGCAAATCATTAAGTTCGGATGCGGGCGGAATTCTTTCTTAACATCACCGTCGAACGTGAAGTTCGGATGTCGGCGAACTTCTTTTGTCCTCCACTCCCGTGCCCCACCGGGAAGACCCCGGTTGCAGCATGGGTTGTGTGGAAACATGAAGTTCACCGGCTTTCGAACTTCGAATACTGGTGAGAAAGGATAATTATTCACGTGCTAGCATGAACACCACCAAGTCCGCCGGAATCCAGACTTTGACCTGGGCCATTGGTGGTGAACATGTGAAGTTCGGATGGAGGCGAACTACGATGTGCAAAGTGCGCACACAGGAGGGCTGTGCGTCCCCAGAGGGCGGTGTTGGTTGTTTTGATGATGAAAAAGCAAATCATCGAAGTTCGGATGCGGGTCGACTTTTTCTGCCACACCCCCGTCGAAACGTGAAGTTCGGATGCTGACGATCTTCTATTGTCCTCCCCTCCTGTGCTGGACCAAGAAGACCCTGGCTGCAGCATGGGGTGTGTGGAGACACGAAGTTCCCTAGCATCCGAACTTCAAATACTTGTGAGAAAGGATAACTGCTCACGTCCTACCGTGAAAACCACCTAGTCCGCCAGGACCCGAACTTCAACGTGGGCCTTTTTTGGCGAATATGTGAAGTTCAGATGCAGGCGCACTGCAATGTGCGAAGCGCGAACACAAGAGGACTGTACGTCGCCTGAGGGCGGTGTTCATTGTTTGAATGCAGAAAAGGCACATCGATGAAGTTCGGATGCGGGCGGACTTCTTCTATCAAACCCCCGTGAAAAGGCAAAGTTCGGATGTCGGCGAACTTCTTCTGTTCTTCCCTTCCGTGCTCGACGAGGATGAGCCAAGTTGCAACATAGGTTATCAGAATAGACGGAGTTCGCTGGTATCTGAACTTCGAATACTGCTGATGGCCCTCGCCAGGTTGTCAGTCCTCGTTGCGGGAGGCACTGGTCGTCGCAATGTCATTGATTCGTTTCCTGGGGAGATTACACCTCGGGGCCCTCCCAGAAGGGTTGTCGTGCCCGTATCGGGCCCTCACGCTAGACTCGTTGCAGAGGCAGCGGGTGTTGCCGAAAAAGACTGCAAGGAATTCCTTCTCGAGGCTTGCAGGGATATAAAGAAGGACAGTGCTAGTTTAGAATCAGCTGTGTGTGGAAGGTCCAGAAGTAGGGGTGACGTTATGCGTGAACTTTTCGGGCCACATGGTAGCGGTTCGTCGGACCATGGCCGCTAGGACGACATTTTCTCATAGTACCCCATCCTTTGTGCTTGCAGTGTGCTGCGGGTGTTTGTTGAACAGGGTTTCCTCTAGATGGAAGAGCAGTCCTTGAAGACGTTATCTGCTCCCGGTTGCCGCTCACTATGATCGTCGCGCGTTTGCCGTCGCACAATTTACACGTTTCCGTCAAGGACATCGTCGCACTCGTGGATGGATCCGGGGAGCTCAACGATGAGGTCGTCAATTTCTGCATGGTGATGCTACTGGACGACTGCGGCCGGACTGCTGCTACCAAGAAGACGTACACCTTTAACTCTTTCTTCACCTCTACACGGCTTCTGCGAGGTCCAGCAGCTGTTTGCAGATGGGCTAAAGATGTGGACCTCCTGTCTCATGACCTCGTCTTGGCACCAGTGCACAAGGACGGCGAACACTGGAGCCTTTTGGCCATTGACTTCTGTAGACGTGTTTGGAAATCCATGATTCTTTCTCGTGTTCGTCATCCAAAGATGACTTCTACTCCGCACCTTTAGATAAATCTGTTAAATTTTTGAACATGGTGGCAGGTGCCGCCGGTGATAGTCGCACTTTCGACCACTTCGCTCGCGAGGTCAGCGTGAAAGGTGTCCCTCGGCAGCACGACGGGGCTAGTTGAGGGGTGTTCATGTTGATGTTCGCTTCCTGTTTGGCGAGAGGTTTACGTCCACCTTTTGGTTTCTCCCATAGACACATATCCTCTATCAGAGCTAGAGGAGCTTTGGCGATTTGCGATGTTGGTAGGTAAGCGTCTATCTTTTTGCTGATCATGTGGTGTAGAAGGGTTGACTTAGAAGAACATTTCAATCTTCTCCGGATGAAATTTGTTCCTTTTCATTTTTTCCGAGAGAGACTGGTGGGTGTTCTCGGTTTGGTTCAGAGCAGAACTGGCTGTCACTGCCAGGATATCTCCAGGGGAAATTGTCATGTCCCTGGCATGTTTGTCGTCGACAATATTGTTCTTTCTCATTGGCTTTCAATTCTCGCGAACGTCCTCGTTGTTGGGGCGCCTGTTTCGTGATTGGCTTTCTCACTTTCGTTATTTTGTGTCTTGTGTGGTGTGATGTTCTGCCCGCATACTCGGATGCATCCGAACTCCAACTATCTCTATGCTTTTCTGCCTCTCTCTCGAACCTTCCTCGTCGTCTACACTCATCTATGCATTTTCACTTTGAATGTCGTGAGGCATCACAGAGAATAAAATACAACACAAGGACCTCTTTATACATTAATGGTCCGTCTGGCCCTCCGCGCTGGGTGCTTTTTGGTTCCAACGTTGAATGTTGTCAATTATTTGGCCCATCAAAGCTCCCCGTCTGCACGAGCATTCATACATCCGGTTCCTATTCCATTAGACAATACACTGAAAAATTTGAATGCGTCGAAGGAGGGAAAACCCGAAAGGCGACGCCGATGGGTGCTCCAATGTGACGAAATTTAAATTAAGGTAGCACGGCTGAAAGAAACAATTGCATGATTGGGCAAAATTTGATGTAAACAACCACCATAAATTCTATGAAAAATAGAGAACGGCTGGCCAGAGAGAATCCTGACCAACGCCCAGAGAATATGTCGACGAGGGACCGATTTTTGACATTGTATGTTGCTATCTTAAGTTTCTTTCACTGTCTTTTTTTTTTTCTTTCTTTTTTCGTCTTTAGCGTTTGCACATCATGATTCTTGTTCTCTGAAATCATTACCATACGCATCCCAAATGACAAAAACGAAACAACATCACAGTCGTTGCATTGCGAGAAAACCACGGAGAAAGCCATTAGAAAAACTCAATTTTATCGATCAAATGAATACAGTTCATGTAACGTAACCAATTACAGAGTCTGCACGTCAAAGCTCAGTCCATATCAATCGCCTAAAGCCAGAGCACAACGGGATCCGCAATGTTAACCATAATATGGAACTAAAAACAACCTTATCAGGGTACAAAACGAGCCTCCCGATGAGTTGGCATAAGCGCGCAACGAATCTTCAACGATTCGAAGAACATTATCATCGTCACCGACAAAGAGTAGAGAGTTATGTTGACCGGTGACACCGCCCTCAGAGCTCTCTCTCTCGCTCTCTTTCTATCTATCTATCTATCTATGTATCTATCTATCTATCTATCTATCTATCTGTCTATCTCCGCAGTCCCAAAATCACACACATGTATTATTTGTTTATTGGATTGCTCTCAGTTTTATTATGAAAACCCTACGCACTCACTCGGCAATTCTCGCATGCCTATATGGCAAAGATCAGAACCAAGAACCGACCCGTAAAGATACAACAATGACAGCACAACACACGACTGATATAAGCACAATCCGATTCAGATGCACTCTCTCTCTCTCTCTCTCTCTCTCTCTATCTATCTATCTATCTATCTATCTATCTATCTATCTATCTATCTATCTCCGGAGTCCCAAAATCACACACATGTATTATTTGTTTATTGGATTGCTCTCATTTTTATTCTGAAAACCCTACGCACTCACTCGGCAGTTCTCGCATGCCTATATGGCAAAGATCAGAACCAAGAACCGGTCCGTTAAGATACTGCAATGACAGCACAGCGCATGACTGATATAACCACAATCCGATTCAGATGCACTCAGTGCATCTGAATCGGATTGTGGTTATATCAGTCGTGCGCTTAGTCAACCAAGGTGACAACCGACAACAAACTCCATATGAGCTCTCTCTCTCTCTCTTATGTTGACCGCTGACACCGCCCTCATCTCTCTCTCTCTCTCTCTCTCTCTCTCTCTCTCTCTCTCTCTCTCTCT
>BFEA01000935.1:266242-282375 GCA_003427395.1 Chara braunii | reverse complement strand
CCTGGAATACGATGTGACTTTGCCCCACGGAACCTGTCTTTCGGAGGGTATACGCACAGATAGCAACGCATGCCCCAATCATCACAATGTGGATGCCTTAGTTCCTATATGGCTCTTCAATGTGCGGCGGATATATCCCGCCTGCATCCGAAACCAAATACATTTCTACTTCGGATACATCCTTCTACGTGGTATATTGGAAGTCATTAATGGTATACTGGAGGCTATATTTCACTGCTTAATGAATTGGTTTCTAAATAGTACACAAAATAATGTACTATTTTAACGAATAACATGTTGTTCCTTGTTTAAAATTGTTTTGGTCTACCAAAAGTGTAGATATGATTAGCATGAATAATATCGATAACTGTAGTGCGACATAAGAAATTGGTGTCTGGATACAAGACAAATTTCGGCGAGTGTGTAAGTGTGCAGTTCATTATGCAAAGACCACCAACATCACGTCTTTTGCGCGTGCATAGAATTACATGACTTGTGACCGCCTTCATTACATGTAACCAACAACTTTGCGTTTGTGCCTAAGCCTTTCGTGCATAGCCAATTGGAATGCGGATTCGATCAGAAATATGAAAATTTTGAAGTTCTTGTGTAATATCGTAGGTGTTGTCGTAGAAAACGAACTTGTATGTCGAAATTGACTACTTGTACTTTGAGTACTACTGTAACTGTTACATTACATGAAGTTTATAAGGATATATTGTTCAAAGCAAACATGTCGAACAAGGATACAATCATGACACCTTGCTCATCACAATTGTAAACAAGTATGGATCTCGGCACATTTCTGCATATCGGGCGAGATGGTGGGCGTGTCCATCATCACACTAAGTATTATGAAGAAGTCCGGATCTCATCAACCGTCTCGAGCAAGATGCTTGGCATGCCTGCAAAACATAGGGATAACCTAAATAAATGTATCATCCAACAAGGATTCAATCATAACCCCTTGCTCATTATATTTATTAACTTGAAGTTTGAAAAGTATGGATGTCAACACTCTTCCGCACAGGCTTCCCATATGGTCGTGCCTATCGTTACCCTAAGTCTTCTAATGAAGATAACCATGTAGTCCGGATCTCGTCGAACATCCAAACAACCGTCTTAGGCGAGAGGATGGACATGCCTGTACAACTTACGCATAACCAAAATAATGATATTATCCAACGAGAAAACAATCATGAGACCTTGCTCATTACATTCATAAACGTGAAGTTTAACAAGTAAGGATCCTAACACACTTCCGCACATGGCTCCCAGATGGGCGTGCCTATCGTTATTCGTTTATGAAGTTTAACAAGTATGGATCAAAGCACAATTCCTCACATGGTTCCTAGCACATTTATGAAGTTTAACAAGTAAGGATCCCAACACACTTTCGCACAAGGTTCCGGAATGGGCATGCCTATCGTTATTCGTTTACAAAGTTTAACAAGTCTGGGTCTCAGCACTCTTCTGCATTTGGGATCTCATTTATAAAGTTTAACAAGTATGGATCTCAACACGCTTCTGCATGTGGTTAGACCCTGGATGGGCGTGCTTACGTTGCTTAAGTTACAGCCAAAAATGAATTCGTAAGAAAAAGGATATAATAATGTCCTATTTTAACGAATAACATGTTTAGCGATGCAAAACCAATGACCCTAACAGATACAACATAAAGGTGGGTAATGCTCGATGAAAGAGTGACACCATGTAGGGTCGACCATGAAAGGGGCGTCTGGAATAGGGTGGACATATGCCTAACTGGAGGCATGTCATGGCGAGCACTAGGATGATGAGGGGTGCAATAAGTGAGGGAAACATGCACACAACTCACCGACTGAGGGAGGGAGCTAGATCAAGGAGCAGGGAAGCCAAGATAACGCTACAGTCTCAATGCCTATGCGATACCAAGGGAGAGCTTAACTCAGAGAAACCCAGCTAAGTGAGAACCATCATGCGACACATGCAAGGGAATGTACAGGGTAGGGTGGTGGTGTGAAGTAGTCACGTCCAAAGCAGTTGAAGTCGATAAGGTAACTGGAGTCGAGAAGGTAGATGACGTCGCCGAAGTGATCGATGACGGCAATGAAGTCGATGAAGTAGGGGTGGAGTCGATGTCGAAGCTGAGCCGCAAAACGCTACATCTTGAAGAAGTTGATGATGGAGTACCTGAAGGTGTGAGTCGATAGGGAGAAGTAGGTGATCATTGTGTCAGTTGTCGAGACACCGAGGGCATCAACGAGTGCGTTATGGACACATGGAGGTTTTGGTCTGCTGCTGAAGAACGACCTCAAAGGGAGCAGACTCATCCTCAATCTGCTCAGTTAGAGGAGGAGGAAGAGGGTCAGCTGGCTGAGTAGAAGCATGTCCCAGCACGACGAGCACGATCATATGTAGGCACCAACATCCGGGCATACTCAAAGTGCTGGAGTCTGGAGGGGTAGCCTCCTCATCAGGATAGCCCTTCCAACGCATAAGATACTCGATGTGTGGAGGGGTATCATCGGTAATTCGGCGAGATATGATGTCGAAAATGACGATCTCCTCTTGACCGCCCACCGTGATAGGTGGAGGGCGCTCATAAGGATGTCCGGCGAAGCGCTATGACGGTCTGCAATAAGGACACAACAAGGAGACGTGGTAAACATCGTGTACGCGAGCCTATCGAATGTAATCTGATAGTTTTATACGAAAGCTTTTCGGACTAGCTGTAGTATCAAAACCGACGACCAGAAGGATGCGGCATGGACCGAAGAAGCGACTCATGAACTTGAGAAGTAGTGTCATCAGGAGGGGGGGTGGGGAGGAGGAACATGGGAATAAGTTGTTTCAAGAGGAGACGAAAACACCTGAGAAAGTACAACTCCTACTGCAAAATCAAACGCATCAGTGGTGACGATGAAGGGACGATCAAAATCGAGGAGGCGAACAACCGATGCAGAATGCACCGCCTTCTTGAGGGCGTCAAAAGACATCCTCGCAGAGGGGTGTCAAAAAATGGTGGAGGTAAGGACGTAGGAATACCTAGCGTACCCCTAGATGAAATTACTAAAGTAGCTAGTGAGGCCTACGAAATTGCGAAGCTGTTTGACGAATGTGGGGACGGGCCACTCTGCAATACCAATGATCTTCGCGCCGTCCATGTGGAGACGCTGGTCATACACATGATGTCCTAGAAAGTTCACTTTGCATTGGGCAAAGCGGCACCTGCTGAGCTTGACATAGAAGGCATGTTTGCGTAACCGCTGTAAGACATGGCAGATGTGTCTGAGATGGTTTTCTAAGGCACGATTGTAGGCCAGGATATCATCCAGGTATATGAGAATGTATTCTTCAAGGATGTTCCTAAAGATATTATTCATGACCGTCTGGAAGGTGGCGGGTGCGTTGGTGAGACCGAATGGCATCACCGTGAACTAGTAGTGGCTAAAGCGCGGCCGAAAGACAGTCTTAGGCTGATCCTCTGCGGCAACGTGGATCTGGTGGTAACCACTACGAAGATCGATCTTCGTGAAGAAGCGGTTGTCTGCCAGACGGTCAAACAAATCATCCAAGCGAGGCATGGGATATTTTTTTTTAACCATGTAGCGATTAAGGCCGCAGTGGTCAATGTAGAGGTGAAGAGTTTCATCCGCTTTGCGAGCAAAGAGGACGGGTGCACCCCAAGGGGAGTTACTGGTTTAACCAAACCCAGTCAAAGGACCTCTCAATTTGGCGCTTTAGTTACGTTGCCTCTGGAATCGAGAGTCTGTGGGGTGCCTAATGGTCGATACGATAGTCAGGCACGGGCTACATAAAATGCTCAACACCACACATTGGAGGGATCCCGCTATATAGGAAATACGGGGGAAAAACGTCATGGTACTTTCGAATCAAATCGTGAATGACGGGCTCTAAGTCGGCCATGAACCGCATGAGTTCCTCAACGTTTGCGCCGGCACGAGTCGTATGGGTGGACTCGACAGTGAACGGCGTAGGAACCTAGGATGTCGAGGGGGTATCCGCAGGCTAAGGGGTGGGCGTAGAGATGGGAACCACGAAGATGGAGAACGGGTCAGGGGGATCGGGCTCCAGGGAGATAAGCTCAACCTCGAGACAGAGTGGATTATAGCTAAGAAGATCCACGATGTTCACTAAGTAAAATGTGACGCCCTCCTATCGTATGAAGTGAGCAAATTGATGAGGAGAAGTGAAGGCGATATCTTGGTGGGACCCAGAGGAACGAGGGTCATGGGGAGGTAGGTCGGGAGGGGTGTTGCCCGTGGCTCCAATGAAGGGTACTTGATGGGTCTGACCACACTCCATTTTGAGAATGAGTGTCTCGGTCGCCCATTCGGCCTCTGAACCACATAACCGACGATACCAGGGAGTGTCAAGGATAAAGTCATACCCAGTCTCTAACACGTCGAAGTATGTGGAGGAATGGTAGCACCGAGGCGCCTGGGTACTATTCGGTGGCTATAGGATGATGGAAAAGTGGAGGTCGGGGACCGTCTGATTGAAGAAGCGCTGAGTCTTGTTATCATTGAGGGTAACGAAGACAGCAGAGCGAGATCCGGAGGTAGCTAGACGAGCTTCCTCAACCACGCGAGGGTGAACGAAGTCTCCCTGCGAGTCGGAGTTCCATAAAGCGCGGTACACCCTCATAGATGTTCCCAAGCGGATAGGAGTGATAAGGAGGGTGTGTTTAGGGTCAGAGAGAAGAGCAAGAAAATGACGCATGACATTTATGTCTCTCGTGAGTCGCTCCTAACGAGCCTGAAGAATGCTCAAGTCCAAGAGAGATGACACAATGTCATCTCGAGTTGCCAACTAAGCACTACAACGAGTTGTGCGAATGGCGTGATGCGTCGGAACTCTCTGAGGGGAAGGACTAAATGCGGTAGTCTGTTGTGGGGCAGACGATATCTCGACAGACGATGGGGCAGAGGGAACAGTGTCTGTCATGTCCTAAGGACCATGTAGTCTGGTACCTAAAGCGACAAACTGGGACTCGGTGGTCAGGAAATCGGCTACGTGCGAGGCCTCATCGGTGCATTGCACCGTGGCTAGAAGGATGGGACTGGCCAGGCGGGGCCGCGGGGGGACTGGGATCGACGGTGACGAGAAATGTCAGCATAGTGCCAATTGAGGGGGGCATGATATGGACACCGTGAGAAGGTGTGTCCATCCTGGTGGCAACGAAGGCAAACACGACGGGCTTCGAGGGTGGCACACTCCTTAGGGGATAGAGCTCTGCGAGGAGGGATGAAACCTTACGGGAGGTCTGTTTGAGGGACGGTGAACGTGCGGGCGCCGGCCTGAGCAACGCGACTGCATGCACGACCTATGTGTCCAAAAATGGACTCAACAGGGGATCCCCGTTGAAAGATTCAACGCGCGTTGAGTCCACATTGAAACTCGTGTTGGACGGGCATAAACGGGGTCCGCGATGATTTTTTTCCTCGAGTAAACATAATTAAGAAAAAAAAAAATGGGGTAACCGTTGTAGATCTTTTCGAGAACTAATACCACATATTTTTATTTTTATTTTTTGAACCTTGAGTATATGTGAAAAAATCAAAAACGTAAACACAATGAAAAAAAACAAAATAAAAAAATGAAATGAGTGTTTTTTTTGGGGGTTTCACAAAAAAAATTTAAGGGTTAAAACAAAAACAGAAAAACAAATACAAAACATAGGGTTTCAAACAAGGTTACCAGCCTGAACCTCCAGGACCCTTTTCTATTCCGGGTTGTCCGATCGAACAACTTTCCCGGTTGTCCGAGCGGGGCCCAGTGTCCGGGGTGGTGGAAAAATTGCATGTGGGTCCGACGAGATTTTCGGCCCTGCGATGATGTTTTTTGGGGTTCACAGTACCCTTCTTCCATCTGCCCAATTTTAGTGATGCCGGTAGGGCCTCCAAAAGCGAGACCAAAAAAGGCCCGGTCTCGTCCGTCAGAACTAAGACATCTACGGCCTACATCAGACCAAACACAAATTTAAAATCAGCGTTGGGCCAAATTCAAATTTGAAATTAGCGCCCGGCCTCCTACTCCTCCTCTCAATATTCTTCTTCTTCTTCTTCTTCTTCTTCTTCTTCAATGCTCTCACTAGGTTTGCCAGAGCCACTGGTTCGTTCGGTACAACGCTGGAGGCGTCGGCCGGACAACCGGTTATACGATTATACCGCAGGTCCGGGGTGCATAATGGGGTGGCAAACTAAGAAGTGTACGTAGGAGGATCGTAGTAGGTAGGTATGTACAACAGCAGGTAGGAAAACCCGGTGGGCCGGGGTGTACACTGACCCGTTAGGAGCGGGGGGGTACAGGTGGCGACAGGGACTAGAAAGTCGAATCCGACGTGTGGTGGTTGATTGGGCGGTGGTAGGAGATCTGTACGCTACGGGGGGCAGGCACAGGGATCAGCACTAGGGGAGACAAGCGCCAGACCGTTGGGTAGAAAAACGGGCTGGTTTCCCGCGTTGTACAGAGCAGAGCGGGCGTATAATACCAGGGTAGGGTGTACTGAGTAACAAGCAGGGTAGCGAGTGGACGAAGGAGGGTGGGAAAAAGTAATAGAGGCCGGGTGATGAGCACCCGGTACCGGGACTGGGACCTCAGGACCCTGGAATGAGCAGTAACGACCTGGCATACAGGCGGGGATAATAGCTGGATAGACCCTTGGGTCAGCTTCGCACCCGACCAGGGAGTGCTATAGCCGCACAAGCGACCGGTACACGTGGAAACGGAAAATAGAGCACGGGAGGTGCACGCGTGAGGGAGCTGAAGCGGACGTGCACAGGGGCTTACCTGATCTGCCACGGTAGGACAAGGGTGGATTCCAGTCAGTTGAGGCGAGGTGTGTCGACACACCTGGAAGGCATATTAACAGAGGGCAAGGCCAGAACGGCCCTCTTGCTCCGGTGGATGGTCAAGTGGATGCGGGAGTGTGGTTTGCCCCTTGAGAAGTCTGGTGCACAGCCAAGCGAAACGCGTCGGGAAATGTGCGCGTTGAGCAGTTTTAGCCCGTGCAGATTTTGTTAGACAGATCATCTGGACATGGACGCATAGCGCTGGCCTCGCTACTCCAATTCAATCGAGAGGTCGTACCCGAAGTGGTGGTTACGTCGACGTCGAGTGTTGCTAGAGGGCGAGCGAGGGAAGGGTGAGCAAGAAAACAGGTAAGGGAAGAGATGGTAAGTGAGGTGAGAGAGAGTTAAGGCAATGGTGTCATGAGGCGGTAACGGGGCTTGGCATGACGAGGTCATGATAGCGGCTCCCAATCGCAGGAGTGGTGAAGAGGGTAGGGGTAGTGGCGAGAGGTACATGTAGATAAGGGGAGGGTGTGTTCGAAGGATCGTGGGCGAGGAGGTTAAAAGCTACGCCGCAGCTGAACGTCGTGCAAGTGAGTTAATAGGAGGTGAGTACTTGCGACGTGGGGAAGTAACGGGCAGGTGACGTGTGGAGTTAAGCGGAGACGAGGTGTGGCGGTGTGTGGAGGAGCACTAGCGAATGAGGAGAGGAGTCGGGAAGCGAGGGAAAGGGTGTGGAGTAGGTGTGAGGCAAAGCATGTGCATCAGGAAGAAGAAGCGCAACTAGACGCAGCCGGGTATTTGTGGGTGCGGTCGTTCTTCTCGGATCTGCAAGACTGGCTAAAGAGGTGGGAAGGGCTAAGGCGAGAGGGAGTAGCAAACGACCGAAGGCGAGATGCGTGGTGATTAGTCGGGCGGGGGGTAAACGAAAGAAGTGTGAGTAGTCGAGGTGTGTCTGGAATGTTAGTAACGATTGAGTCGTAGTAACGGCCGTGCCGATGACACGTGGGTGAGGTTAGGATATAGGCGGCCTTCTTTGGCTCGTACCCAAGGTGTGTACGTGGACGCAGCTCCGAGCTGTGTGAAGCGACAACGTCAGGTTGTTGAGGACGAGGTCCCTGGTACCTGCAGGCTACTTGTGGTTAACTCGGGGTGTTTGTTGTTGACGAAGGAAGCCACCAGGTGACGGGTGTGTACGGTGTATGTGGGACGGAGAAGGAGTTGAGTGACGTACGAAGGGTAGGTAGCTGCGGAAGGAGCGCTGCTACTCCCCGTGAGGTAGACATGTATCCTCAAGGGTGTAATCCAGCGTCTCTACCTCATAACTATAATGGGTCTGGCACGGAACAACGTCCAACCAACCATGGGCCCAATCTCGCTCAACCCTTTCCTCCTCCTCCTCCTCCTTCTCCCCCACCCCCGCCAACTGCTCCGCAGGGATCGTATGCAGAGGGGCCATGCTACACGTGTGGGGAAATAACCCATTACTCGCGGGAGTGCCCGAATAGGCAAAACGGAAGACAGTGGCAGAACTATCAGCAGGGGAGGAGCAGCCCGAGTCCAGGAGGGTACACGCAGATCGGATACCACCAGCCGAAACGGTACGAGGCAGAAGAAAGAATTGACAGACTACTCTCGTTTGTTGAGGCACAGCAACAGGAGGCAGCAAATAAGAAGAAAGTTGAGTTGGAGAGGAGTAAGCTCGAGCAAGAGAGACAGAAGGCGGAGGAAGCGAAGCAAAGGGAAGAGGAAGAGAGGAGGAGGGCACGAGCTATCATAGAAGCTACTGCAGCACAAGCGTTTAGCAAGCAGTTAGCGGAACTGGAAGAGAAGATTAAGGGGCATGTGCATAATACACTGACTGCCTCGGAAGAAAAAAATGCAAGATTACGTGATAGCATCAGTAAGTTTCTGCAGCGAGCTGAGGGGGAGGCTCCTAAGAGGCCTTGGGTTGAGAGATACTCAGATCCGAAGAGGAAGCTCAACCTGGATGGTCACGGACAGGGGACAATAGATGGGGACGAGCGACCCTCAACCCCGGTCACTAAAAAGAGATCGCAGGTAACTAGGAAAGGGAAGGAGCCTGTGGCCGAAGCTGCAGGAAGGAAAGGGGAAGTAGCCTCTTGTTCAAAACAAGGGGTTATCGACTTTGTCCTCGAGCTGCGTGAGAGCCTGAATGAGAAGAAGGTCCCCGAGCTTAAACGGATGTGCAAGCAGAAGAATATCAGGTATACTACGAAATGGCAGGCATTGAAAGATCTTGCAACAGCGGAGACGAGGATTGCGTATGATGGGTGGCTGACCGGTGTAGACAATGAGGGGAGTGCCAGAGTGGGAAGGAAGATAGGCGGTCGGGAGTCGACGCAGCACCACACACGGATTGACAGTGCGTGCCCCCAACACGATATCTCTGGGACAAGCTCCTCCACTATATGGGGCTCAGGGACATTGTCTGGGGGACGTATGGGCTCACAGCGTTTATGATTAGTGTCGAACAGGCTCTGATTGCGGTCTTCCTCCTTTTGACTATCAGTGGACTGGTTCCGTGGGCAGAGAAAGTATTGAGGATAGCCCCCCGGGACCATGACTTTTTTTACCTCAAAGGCCCTGCAGTCTACTCTCTGATCTCCCCGTCGTGTCGGAGGATGTATGTTGGGCAATCTGTTCGAGGTACAGGGGAGAGATGGTGGGAGCATATCCGGTGCACGCAGTTTGGTAACAACGGGCGGGCACCTAAGCTGTATGCTTTTCTAAAAGCTTTCGGGTGGCAGAAGTACTTGGCACTTCCTATGGCGCCAGGCTTGAAGGAGGGGTTGGCTGTTCTGGAGAAGACGTACATCAGTCGGTTGTCCCCTGCGTTAAACATGGTTGGAAGGAGAGCAGGGGCAAGTACGAAGAAGAGACCAGGGAGGAAAGAGAGGGAGAAGCTTAGGATGGAGACGCCCGTGTATAGAACAGGTATTTTGACCTTTGTTGTGAAGGACCCCGAGAAGAAGTTCTTTTGTTTGACGGGGTTGCTAGAAGAGGCACGTGTAGTAGGAAAGAAAAGCGTTACCTTTGTCTCGTCAGGAGGTGAGGTTTGGGGAGAGAAGTGGTCTATAGTCAAGAGACTTTTCGGTATGTTGACTCTCATCGATGACCAAGGGAAGAGTCCCCTAGCTAAGGCCAAGTGTAGACTGGAGAAAGGAGGCCTCTTCAGAATAGCTCCCGTGGTCAAAGCTGAGAATGCGAGAGATGGAGGGAAAGGATACCTCAGGACACTCTTGGAGATGCCTAGAAAGCAGGGGGAACTCAAGTACCTTAGCATTTCCAAGCTGGTCTACCTGTACAGATGTGCTAGGGAATTCAGTACTAAGACCACACGAAAGACACTGAAGGAGATGTTGGCAACAGTGATCAGGAAGAAAACGGGGGTAAACATCAGACTGAAGTTGAGCGTAGGAGTGAAGTACAATCACCTTTTGAGGAAGAAGAAGACACACTATGCTGCTGTGAAGTGTGTGGACAGTTGTAGGATCCACCCACTGCTGAGGGTTGTTATGCGGCACAGAGTGAGATTGGTATGGAAGAAGAATGAAACAGTTGAACAGACCCGTCACCAACCACCGTGCAGCAGTGAAGGTATCCAGTATGCCATGTACATGTCACCAGGATCATTTGCCGAGAGATGGAGCACATGTGCTAGCCAGGATATCGCAGTGCGTGGGGGTTGACGCCTTTTTTCATAATGGGAAGAACATCCTGCAGAGCATCTGTGACCCCGAACTCTCAGATGTGCAGCGAGCTATCAAACAGACCCTCATGGTTGCGATGAGAGAAGACCTCATCCCTACACGAGAACGGAGCTGGTTTGTGGAGTGTATCTCCGAGGGAGCAGAGACACGATCGGGGTGTACCGACTTGCAAGCCTGTAAACTGGCGAAGGAGCTCCGCCATCTGGTGGTGGTCCCGGTGGACCGGAACCCCGGTGATCTGGTGGTCATGTGTCCATCTACGTACCATTATGGGCTGCAGATGATGTTCAACCTCAATGTAGCCTACGAGCAAGTACCGGGGAGATCTGAGGCAGATATACTAGCTGGTGTACGCAAAGAGTTCAAGAGAAGTGGCTTAGACAAAGTTGGAGCCTGGAGCCCGGCAGCGAAGCTTGGGAAGGCATACATCCTACCTAAGCACAGGATTTAACAAGGTGGAGGCCTATAGCACCAGCCTGTAGAGAGGGGAAGAGGACCGCAGGGAGAAGAATAGCAAGGGCACTGAACCATTTGTTGGAGAAAGTGCCAGGTGCTCGACATTTTAACTTGAAGGCCACATCGCTACTGAGAGTCTGAGACTGAACCTGGAGAAAGCAGGGGAGAAACTCAAGCTGTTTGGTGAGAGGTCCATGGTGCTGATGGCGAGTTATGATATTAAAGAGATGTTTACGTCATTGCCCGACCGGGCAATCTCCCTGGTCGTGGACTGGCTACTGCAGCAGTGGGAGAAGAGGGGTGTCCATAAGCTGAGCCTCAGCAGGAGAGGCAAGGTGGTGGTCCTGAATCGCAGAAGCCTTGGGCCAGGCTACGTGTGCGTGAAGTTCTCCCTGATTAGGCAGATGATCAGTTTTGAGTTGGACAACACGTATATAGTCAGCAGGTCGGCTATTCTGAAGCAGCGAGTGGGGATCCCGATGGGAAAGAACTCCAGCCCAGCATTGGCTTGTGTGTTATGTGCTAAGTACGAAGTCGACTTTCTTACATCTCTAGGTGCGGACCAGCGGCTCGTACATGGGTTCAGGCTCATAGATGATGTCAGCGAAGCTTGGGAAGGCATACATCCTACCTAAGCACAGGATTTAACAAGGTGGAGGCCTATAGCACCAGCCTGTACAGAGGGGACGAGGACCGCAGGGAGAAGAATAGCAAGGGCACTGAACCATTTGTTGGAGAAAGTGTCAGGTGCTCGACATTTTAACTTGAAGGCCACAACGCTACTGAGACCGAACCTGGAGAAAGCAGGGGAGAAACTCAAGCTGTTTGGTGAGAGGTGCATGGTGCTGATGGCGAGTTATGATATTCAAGAGATGTTTACGTCATTGCCCCACCGGGCAATCTCCCTAGTCGTGGACTGGCTACTGCAGCAGTGGGAGAAGAGGGGTGTCCATAAGCTGAGCCTCAACAGGAGAGGCAAGGTGGTGGTCCTGAATCGCAGAAGCCTTGGGCCAGGCTACGTGTGCGTGAAGTTCAACCCGATTAGGCAGATGATCAGTTTTGAGTTGGACAACACGTATATAGTCACCAGGTCGGCTATTCTGAAGCAGCGAGTGGGGATCCCGATGGGAAAGAACTCCAGCCCAGCATTGGCTTGTGTGTTATGTGCTAAGTACGAGGTCGACTTTCTTACATCTCTAGGTGCGGACCAGCGGCTCGTACATGGGTTCAGGCTCATAGATGATGTCACACTGGCTGTTGCATGTGACATGGGTGATCTGTAGAGTGTCGCCGCTGTCGTTGACGTCCGCCGCAAGTTTGCTGCAGCATATGGGGAACAACTTAAGTTGATGAGAACTGATGATAATTCAAACTCTTGGGATTTTCTTGGTACCAGAATATCAGCGATGCCTGGTCACGTCAAGTTTAGTTCGTGCTGAGACAAGAGGGTGAAAGTGGGAACAGTGACAACAACACTCTACAAGATCTGTGACCATGCAAGTGACCCCGCGGCAGCAGTTCCCACAACACTTTCTATGATCATCGAGCTCAAGCGCCGGAATTACCCCTCCGCACTCTTCTTCAATGCTCTGGCTAGGTTTGCCTGAGCCACTAGTTCGTTCGGTACATCGCTGGAGGCATTGGCCGGACAACCGGTTATACGATTATACTGCAGGTCCGGGGTGCATAATGGGGTGGCAAACTAAGAAGTGTACGTAGGAGGGTCGTAGTAGGTAGGTATGTACAATAGCAGGCAGGAAAACCCGGTGGGCCGGGGTGTACACTGACCCGTTAGGAGCGGGGGGGTACAGGTGGCAACAGGGACTAGAAGGCTGAATCCAACGTGTGGTGGTTGATTGGGCGGTGGTAGGAGATCTGTACGCTACGAGGGGCAGGCGAAGGGATCAGCACTAGGGGAGACAGGCGCCAGACCGTTGGGTAGAAAACGGGCTGGTTTCCTGCGTTGTACAGAGCAGAGAAGGTGTATAATACCAGGGTAGGGTGTACTGAGTAGCAAGCAGGTACAAGGGAAGGGAATTGGTGAAGGGCTTAGGGGTAGCGAGTGGACGAAGGAGGGTGGGAAAAAGTGATAGAGGCCGGGTGATTAGCACCTGGTACCGGGACTTGGACCTCAGGACCCTCGAATGAGCAGTAACGACTTGGAAGGCAGGCGGGGATAATAGCTAGATAGACCCTTGGGTCAGCTTCGCACCCGACCAGTGAGTGCTATAGCCGCACAAGCGACCGGTACACGTGGAAACGGAAAATAGAGCACGAGAAGTGCACGCGTGAGGGAGCTGAAGCGGACGTGCACAGGGGCCTACCTGATCTGCCACGGTAGGACAAGGGTGGATTCCAGTTAGTTGAGGCGAGGTGTGCCGACACACCCGGAAGGCATATTAACAGAGGGCAAGGCCAGAACGGCCCTCTTGCTCAGGTGGATGGTCATGTGGATGCGGGAGTGTGGTTTGCCCTTGAGAAGCCTAGTGCGCAGCCAGGCGAAACACGTCGGGGAATGTGCACGTTGAGCAGTTTTAGTCCGTACAGAGTTTGTTGGACAGATCATCTGGACATGGACGCATAGTGCTGGCCTCACTACTTCAATTCAATTCAATTCAATTCTTCTTTTTCCTCCTCCTCCTCGTCCAAAAGGTCCCCTACAAATATTTAGCAGGGTTTCCATGCTTTTGGAAGGATGTCCATTGGCTGCTAGAAGCCTTCGAGCAGGGCAGCATTATGACCTGGATTTGGATTCAGGTGAGTGTTCCAAGAGTTATGGGTTTACGAGCTTACTACAAACACTGCAGTAGTTGTCTCGTTTTTTTTTTCCGCTTTTCTTACGTACAGTGGCCTTAAGGGCCTCGCTCCACTCATCAACACTTGCAGAAAAGAAAAACAGATGGCTTGTATGGTTCCAGTTTCTAGGAGAAGATTCATTCCATTTTTGGATATACAGTTGTTGTCTCGTTTTTTTTTTCTTCCTTTTCTTACGTTTAGTGGCCCTAAGCGTCTAGCCCCACTCATCAACACTTGCAGAAAAGATAAACGGATGGCTAATATGGTTCCAGTTTCTAGGAGAAGATTCGTTCTTGTTTTGCACATACAGTAGGTGTCTCATTTTTTTGTTTTTCCTTTTCTTACGTGCCGTGACCCTAAGCGCCTCGCTCCGCTCATCAGCGCTTGCAGAAAAGAAAAATGGATGGCTTGTATGGTTCCGGTTTCTAGGAGAAGAGTCATTCTAGTTTTGCACATACAGTAGCTGTCTCGTTTTTTCCGTTTTCCCTTTTCTTACGTGTAGTGGCCCTAAGGGCCACGCTCTGCTCATCAACACTTGCACAAGAGAAAAACGTAATAATTATGGCTTGTATGGTTCCAGTTTTTGGGAGAAGTTTCATTCTACTTTTTTACATTTTGTGAGTAATGGAGTGAAGCCCTGAAAATCAAATGCCAAGTTAGTAAGCCAGTAACCCATAACAGTTGAAACACGGACCTGAATTCGAAGCTACACTATATATAAGCTGGCCTGCTCCCTCCTTCATACAAGTCCAGTGACGACCTGTCCAATGACCACCCATTTTCTGCCGATGGGACCCTTGCCAATTTTTGGCAGGGACCTTTTGAAGTACAGGCAGGGGTAGTCTGAATAACGTGAAAGGGCTCTGTGTTCTCCATCTCTCTCTCTCTCTCTCTCTCTCTCTCTCTCTCTCTCTCTCTCTCTCTCTCTCTCCCCTCCCCCCAAAGCGTGTATACACATATCACGGTTGGTTCCCTTTTTTTTTTTCTTTTTTTTTTGCACGCGCGAGCGTTCGTGCATCTGGGATTAGCGCACCGCGCAGCGCACTTCACCTACGCACCACAAGTGTGCTTCGCACCCCCTTCCCCAACCCCAACACCATTTTTTATTTTTTTGCTACGAATGGGTTTAAAATGTTTTTGGGGGGTCTCCTAGTGGTGCGCAGCCTCCCGTCGTTTTTTTGTTTTTTTTTGCTTTCCAGACTAAAAAACAATGAGTTGTTCGGGATCCCGGACAACTCCGCACAGGATGTCCGACCAGGACAACCGGCTATCGGACAACTGCTTGCCTGGGTTTCAACTTTCAGATCTTTCAAAGATGTACAACAACTGTTTTTTTATTTTTAACTTCGTATATTTAAAAAAAATCAAAACTATAAAAACAAATTAAAAAAGGAAAAAAATACACGCACACACACACAGAGGCACAAACACAGACACACACTCACATAGACACAACACACACAAACACATAAGCACACACATACAGACACACAACACACACAAACACACATAAACACACATACACACACACACACGCATAACACACACAAACACAAAAAAAAATACACAACTGCAGCGGTGGGGGTTGGGGGATTTGGGGACAAATTTTGGCAGGTGGGGGTTGTGGGATGTGGGGCCAGATTTCGCAGGGCTTGGCTGCAGTACTCACCAAATGTGCATGACAAGGTCTACGCATGCATGACTTAGCTCTAGGGTAGGGTAGGGATATAAGTCGCTCTGGCTAGTCTGAGTTCCGCCTAGCCGTGGCCCGTGGGCTATGTATCCCCTGCGGTCATGACCGCGGGGTCCAACTCGGCCAGCGGTCGGGATCCCAACCGCAGAGGTCGGACCCGCGGTTGGGTGCGGCCGAGAATTTCAAACATTTAAAAAAAAAAAAAAAAAAGGCCAAAAAAAAAACACAAGAAGGGGTTGTAGGGTTTGAAGAGACCTACAACGCGGTAATTTGTTTTTTGTATTTTAAAGTATTTTCTTATTTAAAAAAAATAAAAAACCAAAAAACATGTATTTTAATCAAAAGAAAGTTAATAAAAAAAAGGGAAATTTTTATTTTTTTGTTTGTGTGTGTGTATGCATGTAGGGGGAGGAAGGGCGACCCCTTCCCCGCGAATCAATCAATCAATTAATCAATCAATCAATCAATCAATCAATCAATCAATCAATCAATCAATCAAAAAAAAAGTAAAAAAGTAAAATAAAAAAAAACAGCGGGTTCGCCCCCGCGCGAGCGTTTGTGTGCGTTTGTGTATGTGTGTGTGTGTGTGTGTGTGTGTGTGTGTGCGCGCGCGCATGCGTTTGTGTGTGTGTGTGTGTGTGTGTGTGTGTGCGCGCG
>BFEA01000935.1:235334-254313 GCA_003427395.1 Chara braunii | reverse complement strand
GACACACACACACACACACACACACACACACACACACACTGTGACACACACACACACACATTGGCGCTCCCCTGGCCCCTCCAAAGCCCGGCCGGCGACCGGTACTGGCCCAGGCGAACCCCGTTCGCGGGCCTTGAAAACACGTTCTCGTGAACGTGTTCTCGACCCGTTCGCGCGAACGGGAGAACCCGTTCGCCCGAACGAAAAGGGCCGTGAACACGTTCGCCGTGCTACGCAGGTGAAAACCCGCTATAGGATTTTACACCGTATGTCGGGCTGTGGTGGGTGGGAGCGGGGAATGTTCCCGCTCTGATACCAATGTGACAGACCGCGGGCCGCCGGGATGGTGGTCCGTTAGGATTGAGACAAAGGGTTGAACGGGGAGGAGATGGAGACGGAGTTGGAAGGGACAGCGTTACAGTGCAACTCCGACGCGGACTCAACTTGCACGTACTCCAAATGTGCAGAATGAAGAATGAGTGGAAAACAAACAATAGCTGGGGTATACCCCCAGCGGACTGACTGGACTGGACTGGACTGGACTGGAACAGCACACGGCCTGGTCCCACAGGCCGAACAGGCAAATAGCCCGGTAGGCCTTGGCTGTCGGCCAGGGCAGATAGAGGCCTGCTGCAATGGATAACTGGGTGCATGACTTTGGACTGCCAAAGATGATCGTTAGTGATAGAGATGTGTATTTCACAAGCGAGATGTGGAAGAAGGCCGCTGAACAGATGGGCAACCAGCTCCAAATGACTTCTGGGAATCATCCCAAAGCCAATGGGCAGGCTAAACAGATGAACCGGGTGGTCCAGCATCTGCTGAGGCATTATATTAAGCCTAGCCAGGATGACTGGAATGATAAATTGCCTCTCATCGCCAGTCTTTACAACGTTGTTGTATACAGCACCACCGGGGTCACCCCGAATCAGCTGCATCTGGGGTGAAAGCCTAGATCTGCACTAGACTTCCTCCTTCCTGAAAACCGACCTGCTGCAACTCCTGGAACCATTGAGTTTGGTGTCCAGTACAAGAAGCTGCTGCAGCAAGCTGTAGAGAACATCAAGAAGTCTTAGGAAGCAATGATTGCTTCTGAGAACAAGCATCGCCGAGTCGCCGACAGTCCACATTTCAGGTAGGGGAACGTGTCTGGGTTAAGGCTAGTGAATTGGGACAAGAGTTCGGGATCTCTAGGAAACTAATGCCTCAGCATTTCGGTCCCTGGGGAGTCCTGGATGTTGTGGGTAATGAGATGGATGGTCCTTCGCACGTTATCCATATCCCTGGTCACTTACGCACTCACCCTGTGTTTCGTGCCTCAAAGCTCGCTCCTTTCGCTGAGACAGAACAGTTCCCATCAAGGAGATCTATGCTGCCCCAACCATGGATGGTCACGTGGACGTCGACGATATCCTGGTCCCTGGAGCACAGAGACATGCCTGTTCCCAGGCCAGCTGGCCGGGGTAGACCACGTAAGCATGAGCCAGAGTACAGACTTCGGTTCAGGCATCATACTGAACCTAAAGAAGATCGATGGTTCACAAGGGAGGAACTTGTCAAGACAGCTCCTCAAATCGTGGCTGAATATGAACGGAAACTGAAGGGGAAGGCACCAGCTTGAAGTATCTCAGCGGACTTTTGAAGCTAAGGGGGAAGGAATGCGAGGAATGAGCCCTCACGGGGCCTTATCAGACATGCATATGTTCAAGGCAGAGGCCCTCAGAAAGCCCAGTGCCCGCCCTAAGTGAAGGCGGGCCTGAATACTCACTCAAGGCCAAAATTCGACATTTTTTTATATGTGGGTATGCAGGATGTGGCAGCACGCTAGTCGGTTGAATGGACGCATGAGCCTCACTAAGCTGCGTCGTACAGTTGGCCCAGGCCTTGTGGGTTGCCCCTGGGCATATACACACGATGCAGGGCCAAAATACATTACAGATTGGCTTCAGGCCTGTGGAAAAGAAGCACTACTGTCGACTTACATGCCCCAGGGTCCTGTGTAGGTGCAGCAAACCGCCCGGTCTGAAATAATGCAAGTGCCCAACTGTGAAGGGGCCCAGGCCACCAACTGCCAAGCTGGGCCTGGGCGCAGGTATTGGGGCCTGACCGGAAGCTACTGGAAGCTTCCCAGCCAGGCCACATGCGGCATCCAGGAGGCTGCCACTTCCACATAGGAAGTGAGGCAGCCCAGGCCAGGCATTCTGGCCCGTGCAGGCAATGTGGTCACGCTGCTGGGCTGCTGCATTGGATGCTGCATTGCAGCCAGTGCGCTTGCAGGGCGCGTTGAGGTGAGGTGGGGTGCTGCAGGGCAGCGCAGCGCTGCAGCCATAGCCGGGCTGCTGGGCGCTAGGGGGTAAGAGGGCGTTTGGTGGTCTTCAGGAAGGAGGCGAGTGTGTGGGGTATCAAGGTCTGATGACCGTGACGAGATACGTACCTGGTGCATGAATAGAGGTCGGCTATGGTGTTGACATCATGTACATTGGTCTTCGAGAATCGAAGTGAGCCTGTTGCATGAATACAGCTGTAGGTAGGATAGTCGAGTAGAGTAGGCTGGGCGCTGGGCGCCAGAAAGAGATGAGCGACATTGGATACTGTGTTGGTGTGGCCTGAGGGCTTGAACATTGTCTCATTACTTCATTGTATTGCTCTATTTGGATGACTTCTCGGTGCGTGTGTGCTCTCTGCTTGTACACGACTACTTGGACATCTGTGTGATTTCGCAACTCGGTTTTCTGTATATCGTTCACACTCATATTTCTTGCATGTGTGCTTTCCACCAATTATCCCCAGAAATAGGGGTGGTATACCCTGGGACTTGGCTATAAAGTTTTTTGTATTCAGCTGCAAGAACTTGTTAATATAAATGATTCAATTCTTGCCAGCATGGTAAATAACACCGGTAAAAAAAAAAACAAAAAAAACACACTGGTTTGAAGTCACAAGGAACTTCGTTAGACAAGTCAGATTCGAAATGAAGTTCTTTAGGTACGCAATGTATACCGATTCACTCCGTCGTACCTGCACGAGACGAGCATAATCACGCAGATTGAAGGTATAATGCGATTTCGCCGGTGTTGGCAAGAGGTTGCGCATAGCAGAATGGTATAGATCCGTTGTGGCCCCAATTATTGGAATGCACATCTCGCGGAGTTCATCTGAAAAATCCTTGTGCTGAAAGTACCAGCCCAATATGGTTGAAAATATCGAGGTTAGTGTCTCGGGCGTGGCATCCGTCATCGCAATCGTGCTGAAGTGTCGGAGAAATCGCGGAGTGACATGGTGCCGGCCACCACCTGGGGGGCTCATTGCAGCTATGACATTAACGTCAACTATTTCTCTGAATTGGTTGTCTCTCCCGTACCACCCTCCGTAGTCCATGAACTGGCGTAACAATTCTATTGGAGGCTGAGCTCCGTATAGGTCTGGCTGCGGCATATTTAGATCATCGACGAACAGAACACATTTTTTTCCGAAGGGTGGACCATACACACCTTTGCGACGTTTATCCAGTTTACTGTCTATCTGTGACTGGGCCGCGTTCGCAGACGTTCTTGCAGAGAAGCCGACGATGATTTTTGCATACCGTGTGAGAGGCAAGGAACTTACTAGATATCTGTTAGTGTATACACTTTTTCCTGTCCCAGTCGGCCCTACGACAAGCGTAGGAATGCTAGCCCCGGTTGCTAGGTCTAGAAGAAACGTATATCTGACTGAGTCTACAGTTGGAATGATGATATCTGTGAATTGGGCTCCTTCGGGAACTCTGAATCCGGCCGTTGCGCTCATCCAGGGCCTCCATGAGCATGTCCACTTGTCGTACATGAAATCATACACCAGTGCACCCTGGGCATCGGGCATCATCGGTGCCGCAAGCGTCGTATGCTTCTGTGATGTCAACTGCTCATATCCCGATGGCGGGACTCCCGTCGCCAGCCTCCGGAAAAACAAATCAAAATGTCTCCTCGAGTCCATGTCTCCCGTGCAGCCAAGAGACCACACAAGTGAGAAGACGAAGAAGGAGTCAACCCACAACATCAGCTTATCGATATCAACTTTGGAAATGACGGCAGCTCCCCCTGCAATGGCGGATTTCCTCATTACTGACTGCTGCCCAGCTGATGCCGAAGCCGTGGGCGAATTAGCTGTGGCAATAGGGTCTGTGGATGTCTCAGTTCCTTTATCAAGTAATAAGGCCTCCACTAGGCGCAGCAAGCATTGAACAACATTGGCATCCATTGTTTCGGAATATTCTTGGATGACGTGACGCAGAAAGTGGAGGGATGGAGGGACCATCCAAAGGAACAGTTTCCTGATCTGATCGCGCGCCCTCTCTGTGAAGCTTGCAGGAAGGGTTGCGATCCAGGAATCGAGAAGAGGGTGAAAACCCAGTTTGTGTGGCTCGAAATAGATCATTCCGCAGCGCGAGACGGTTGCAGGGGATGCAGCTGATAAATCCCCTACCTCGAATATCATGTTCATGCGAGCAGACATTTGGATGACTTCACTATTTGACAAACACAACTTCTTATTGTCGTCCAGTACACTGTTCATATTTTCAATCCAAATGGCGTCAACGGGCCCGTCTAGTATCAGCCACTTACGATCGGGTGAATTATCAGTCGCCTGCTGCCTGAATTTGACCGCAAGTATGCCGTCTACCCATTCCTGTGTCGCAGATTCGGTCTGGCCATACAGTTGGCCCGTAGCCACTGCCTTCGGATTGATGAATGCCATCTGCACGCGGGACTCACCGCCTTTCCCGGCGGCGGACATGTCCGAGATTGACCCGGCAAGTACCTTCAGCACTGAGGACTTGCCCGAGAAAGGCAGTCCGACTAGCATCAGTCCATGCCTTACGGTGATCATCTCGTAGAGCTGCGCTGCTTTAGTAAGGAAATAAACCGACGGTTGAAGTCCCAGCCGTTCACAGTTTGTCTTCATGGCGAGGTCTAGATGATTGTGATCAGGCGGCGGAAGGGTAACCCCTGGGAAAAGATCAGACACGATACCCTCGAAGAGTTGAATATCATGAGAAAGGAACTTGCAGAGGTTCACGTCTGTAAGTGACCGTAGCGTCAGAACAAATTCATCCTCCTCCGGGTGAATGCGTTTTAAATTGGATGCCGCGCGGAGGACGGTGATCACTGCTCGCATGCCATAGTCGTAGTGGTCCTGACTGGAAAGTTGTTCCGAGCACAGTCGATACATGGCAACGATCTTACGAGCGCACTCCCGCGCTCGTAGATATCCATCGCTATAAAGGATGATCTCGCTGATCATAGCGTAGTCAGGAACCATCATCGCTACGCTTCGAAAAAGTGCCTTCAGATTATCGGGAAGCTCAGACCTTCCGGCATATCCAGGATTCATTGTAATGAAAATAGCACACGTAGGTTTCAAATTGAGCTCAGTACCCTCGAAAACGAAAACTTTCACCCCATTCTGCACCGCCATTTGCACCTCCAGAACCTGCTGTGCAATGACCGATAGGACCTCTACCTCTATCCTGTTGAACTCGTCAAAACAAGCCCACGAGCCAGATGCAGCGAGACCCTTGAAGAACTTCGCCATGGCCATGTAATCAATCTGATCGCTGCAGTTGAACACGATGCATTGCCTTGCCAGCGCCTTCGCCAAGTCCTTCGTTGTCTCTGTCTTTCCGGTTCCAGCTGGGCCCTCGGGCGCGCCACCCAAATGAAGATGAACCGCACTCATCAATGTTCGGTAGCAACGGTCAGTCAATGGAGTAATAACCAGACGGCTAGTGTTCCCGAGATATTCGTAGCCATACTCGACACTTCCATTCATTATTCGCACCATACAGCTTTCATCTTCCCAATATATCCGGAGTTCGCTCTGCCATTGGAACTCGCCCTCAGTCCGAACTCCATCTTTCGCCAGCCTGGACACAACGTCGCGCGCATGAACGTCCATGACGACGAGTGCAGAGAGCGTTGCTCTGCTCAACCGAGTCAAATTACCACGTACGAGTGAAACTATTTGACTCAGCTGCTCCGTGCATATTTGTTCGTAGTTGCTGAGAGAAAGACCGCCAGTACGGATACAATTGCCCACATCCCGTGTCCAGCATATCCCGCTGACTACAGATACCACCTGCCCTGGCCATTCCAGAACCCATTTTTCCCTGGCAGTTTCTACTGATGCAGAGAGTGCCTTACAGCAATGGTCACGGATCGAGTTGATCATCGCTTCCTCCACCTGCACGATAAGAAAACCACTATTCCTCAGATGTCATCTTCTCAAAGAACAAAGCAAGGTACAAGCAGTATGTAAGGCATCCCGACACTAGCAACGGAACTGTACCCTCTTGAGAGCTGCTCAGTATTTTCCTCTGGATAATGGGAAAGTCCGGGTGCTGGCAGAGGCTGCTCGTATCACCTGTACTAACACTTTTGGACGATGTTAAAAAAAAAGGAAAAAAGGAAAAAGGATTGAGGTGGAGCTAAAGCTGGGGGCCAATGCCGCACTAGTCATGAGGGTTTCTTCATATACACCCGGAACTGAGCTATGATGAAAACTGCGGCACACTATCTCCAGGTTGAGGAGTAATCTATGATGACAATTGCAGCACACCATTTATAAGCAGATCATCTATTTTCATATACTGCTCGTCTATCACGAGCAGAAACACGATCGTCACAGGCATCTTTTTGTTTCTGTTGTGTTTTCTTTTCTTTTCCTTTGAAAAGCAACAAGGGGGCTAGCCCCCCCACTACTATTCGAGCGGGTCAGGATTTCAACTCATGACCTGTACATCCGTGTACTGCTCAACCACTGGGCTGGGGTAGCAGCATTTTCTGAACGGAGAAATGGAAGGAGCCTAACGTCTGGCATGATTACTTTCTTTCGGAGGGGAAATCCGTTTCCTCTGCACTTCGACCGACCTAGTTGGAGAAGCTCACAAAGATTCTTCTGGCAGCAACAGAAGTTCTCCACAACTCAGATGCAATGACCCCGTCCATCATGACAAGCTTCCTCAAGTCCATCATGCAAGTATCGAAAATCCACTCAAATTGAAACCACTCACAATCCAGCACAAGTCCACATACACTGAATGTAGTCCCAGAATAGGTAGTGAGTCACCAGAAGTGAGACAAACGCCCACAAGCAAGTGAGAGAGGAGGACAGTTTCATTAATAATCAATAATGCACTTGAAACGGCTGTTCCATCCCTTCTCACCTCCGGGAGCAATTTGCCTCGGGCCTGAACTCAAAATGGAAGGTCTGAGCCTGGGCGCCAGAATGCCGGATGGCGAAATCAGAGGAGGGATTTGAGAACGGGCGCCAACTGCATAGGGCGCCAACAGTCAGGAACGGGAGATCAGAAACTCAAAAAAATAGCAGCCTTGGTGGGTGGTAACCCGCGGACCAGGGATGGAGCCCTCGCTGAGTCCGTAAAACTATCCCCTCCGTCTGGAAGGCAACGTCCCAGCTGCCAAAGACCCAATGCACAACTGTGAAGGACGGGAGGGGGCCGATCACTGGTCAGAAAAGGAAGAGGGGAGTAATGCAAGTCGCAGGGTAATCTTATTGAGCCACCAGTACTTCCTAAAGTCCTATTGAGCCACCAGTACTTCCTAAAGTCATGCCCCGCCATGATTTTAGGAACCGTACGAGCCACTACAGGAGTGCCCAAATTCATCCAACTAGAAACGTTTCTATTCTATTTTTTTCTGCGGCCCATAGCTGGGCCAAGTACTGGTGGTTTGAGGTTCTTACAGGGATGAGGGAATCAATGCTCAAGTAACAAGGTAATACTATTGAGGTTCTACAGGGATGAGGGAACCAATGCTTAAGTAACAGGGCAATCCTATTGAGGTTCTACAAGGGTGAGGGTAGCAATGTTCAGGTAACAGGATAATCCTATTGAGTTTCTACAAGTAACAGGGCCCTCCTATTGGTGTTCTACAAGGTTATAGGTTGTCAGGTTTGAGAAAAAAAAAAAATTGTTTGTTCAATGCTCAAGTGCTGCGGTGTCTGAGGGGTCTGGGAAAACCTCTCAGGTCTGTAACAAAGTGTCAAGAGCGAAAAAAAACGTCTTTGAGCCTTTGAGGGTGTCGCACAAGTGGCGGTGAGGAAGCAGTCTTCAGCAGTTCTGTGATGTTGACGGCAAGGGCCTCAGATTGATTGTCCCAGTAGCAGGTCGCGTCCGGTACACGATCTGATGACGAGGTCTGATCCGGATAGCAGGTCGCAGACTGATCTTGATGTCCATGTCAGAGATGCTGCTCCAGAAGTCTGCGAGTCCAAGGTGCCGCCCAAAGGGAACAGCATGGCGCCGAACCAGCTGTCTTATCTCCTCGTACTGAGCTGCAGCATGCCATCGTCCTCGTGTGCTTGCCATCAGATCCCTTATCGCCAGCGACGCGCAGGGGCCACGAGTAGGACTTGGGCAAGAGAGACAGAGATGTGGCAGAGGACAGATGGGAGAACGGAACGAGATGGAGGCAAGAGCGGATCAGACAGAGGGAGGTCAAGGGGCAAGGGTTTTGCTGGGTATAGGGGATGTGTATAGCGCAAGGAGGCAGGGTTGAGGCAGGGTTGAGGCAGGGTTTAGGCGAGGTTTGGGCGAGTTAGGCATAGTGGGTAGCTAGGATATAGGATGGGCGCGATCATAGGCGCGGACAGGTTTCATGGCATTCTTAAGGTTAGCTAGAGGTTCCCATGTAGAGGTTAGCTAGAGGTTCCCATGTAGATTCTTCTTCGGGGTATCCTGTCCATTTAACTTCATATTTTGTGATTGGTTCAGGGTGGTCAGATACCTGAGTAGTTCTTCGTCCTACTATGATACCTTCGACGACGAATTCAGGGCCTGTGGGTAACATGATTGGTGGAGGTCTAGGATATGGGCAGTCAGCGAATTGGGGTGGGGATTCATAGTATTCTTTTAGGTATTCTACATGGAAGATAGGGTGGACACGACTCATGCCAGGAGGGAGTTGGAGCTCGTGGGAGGTTTACTCAATGATGGGGAAGGGTCTGAGCCATTTGTTCGAGATTTTCTTGGACAAGCCATGTTCGAGTTCAAAGCGTTTGGCGGAGAGCCAGACTTTGTCCCCTACTTTGAATGACACGTCACATCTGTGTTTGTTGGTCTTGTTGGCTTGCTGTTCTTGCGTTCGTTCAAGGGCTTTGGTGGCTTCTCTGAGGAGTCTGTCCATTGTTGCTACCCATTCATTGAGAGAAGGGCAGGGGGTGGAGGGATTGAGTTGTGAAGGAAGAAAGAAGTCGGAGGGCAAGCGAGGATGGTAGCCAAGGTCGAGGTAGAATGAGGACATGCCAGTGGAAGGGAAAACGGCGTTGTTATAGGCGATCTCGACTGCTGTGAGCAACTGATCCCAGTCGTGTTGGTGTGGATGACAATACTTTCACAGGATTCTTTGGAGAGTGTTGTTCATCTTCTCGGTTTGTCCATCAGTCTGCGGGTGGAATGAAGTGCTATACTTGAGTGTGGTTCGATATGCTTTGAAGAGTCGTTTCCGAGATTGCGCGAGTAAGCGGGGATCACGGTCACTAGTGATGTTCTCGGGGAGGCCGTGATGGCATGCAACATGATCAAAGAAGAGAGTCGCGAAGACTTTGGTGTTGTGCGAAGTAGTGCAAGCGATGAAGTGCGAGCGTTTGGTCAAGCGACAGACAATGACATAGATGCAGTCATGGTCACAGTCAGTCTTGGGGAGACCGCACATGAAGTCCATAGAGGTGGACTGCCAACGGTGAGTGGAGATAGGCAACGATTGTAACTTGCCAGGGTTGGCCCGGCTTGAAGGGTTGACGGTTTGACATGTGGGGCATAAGCGAATGTAAGCTTTGATGTCGACAAGTAGGGAAGGTTGTTAGAAGTAGCGGAAGATGGTGTCGAAGGTTTTCTGGAACCCAAGGTGTCCCGCAGTCTTGGCGTCGTGGTGCTCAGCCAAAAACTAGGTACGGAAGCCACGTGCGTCGGGGATGCAAAGTCAGCGAGTGCCTTTGGTGTCGATGTAGGAAGTTGGTCGTGAAGGGAGTAGTCAAGGACTGGGTCGAGGTCATGAAGTTTGTTGTAAATTGTTGAGAAATCTGGGCAAGAGAGGTAGTCGTGGGTGTAGGGTTGGTGGAGTGATGGGAGAAGTTGAATATAAGTCAAGGTGGCATAGACTTTCTTGGAGGGATTGTGGTCGGAGCGTCGAGAGAGGGCATCGGCAACGTGGATGCTTTTGTCCAGGGTGTAGCAAATGGTGAATATAAACTGGGCAAGAAAGTCTTACCAGCGAGTTTGGCGTGGCGTGACGTCTCTCTTAGTAAGGATAAAGGAGACGATGGAGTTGTCGGTGCGGATGGTGAAGTATTGCCCGTCGAGGTACAGGCGCCAGACTTTGAGGGCGTGAATCACGACGAGGAGTTCCTTCTCATGGGAGGGGTAGTTCATCTTCGCGGGAAGGAGTTTCTTGCTTGCGAAGGCGATGGGGTATTTGTCGGGTGGAGCCTCGGGGTGGGTGGGGGAGTCTTTGATGGAGGGGGTTTTGGAGGTCGTGAGGAAAATGTTGCGGGAGGACGACTCCAATGGCGAAGTTGGATGTGTTAGTGGTAACGAGAAATGTCGAGAGGGCTCGGCGATCTAGATGATGAGTGTCGTGGTGATGGTTTGTTTGAGGAAGTCAAAGGCGTTTTGGCGGCGTTGTTCCAATTGAAGGGCTCGTCCTTGCATGTGAGTTCGTGGAGTGGGTAAGAGATGTCGGAGAAGTTATGGATGAAGGGGCAGTAATAGTTGGCAAGGCCGAGGAATGAGCGTAGTTGAAGTAGGGTCTTGGGCGGGGGGTACTCAACGAGAGCGGTGACCTTCGAGGGGTCCATGCAGATTCCTTCAACAAAAACGATGTGGCAAAGGTATTCTACGCCAGAGGCAACAAAGGTCCATTTGATGAGCTTGGCGTATAATTTTTGCTCTCTGAGGACAGAGAGACTTGGCGAAGGTGTTGAAGGTGGGACTCGAAGGTGGGGCTATAAACAAGAATGTCATCAAGGTAGACAACGACACAAACTTCGAGGAGGTCGCGGAAGATGTGATTCATGGTGGATTGAAATGTGGTGGGGGCGTTGGTGAGTCTGAAGAGCATCACGAGGAACTCATAGTGCCCGAAGTGAGAACGGAATACGGTCTTGTGGGTGTCTTCCTCGCGAATGTGGATCTGGTGGAAGCCACTGCGGAGGTCAATCTTGGTAAAATATTTGGATCCATGGAGGCGATCAAGAAGCTCGGAGATCCGAGGTTGGGGGTACTTGTTCTTGATCGTGATCGGATTCGAGGCACGGTAGTCTGTGCACATCCTTGGTTCTGAGGTTTCGCCTTTCTTTACTAAAAGGCAGCTTGTACCGAAGGGGAAGGAGCTTGGCTTAAAGCAGCTTGGCTTAATGAATCCTTTTTCAAGGAGTTCATTGAGCTTGCTCTTCATTTCTTCAGCTTCCGGGACGAAGAGTTGGTATGGAGGGCGGCATCCCGGAGAGTGGTCGGGTTCTAGATCAATGGTATGAGATACACCACGATCTGGGGGCAATTCAGCAGGTAAGGACTCAGGAAAAATGTTTGTGAACTCGTTGAGGATGGTGGTGAGGGCGGGGTCGGAGGTGGGATCTTGAATGGGTTTGTCCATAGGGAGCAAGTCCTCGGGACGTTCGCAATCAAGAACAAGGTCGTAGTAGGTCGAGTCAGGGTTGTGACGGACCATGTGGAGAAATTGGTGGGGAGTGACGGGGTCTTGGGAGATAGGATGGGGGAGTTGATGGGCGTGTCTGGTGGGTTGGTAAGGCGGAAGAAGTTGGGGTGGATTGCATATGGCATGTAATGGTCCAGCCAAGGTGTTCCCAAAACGATGTCGCACATCAAGTGCATGAGATCAAATTTGACCTGACCGCAGAGGGTTCCAACAGTCGTGGTGGTCTCGAGAACTGTGTGGTCCATTACGACGGTGGTGTCTTTGTCCCCTAGACGAATGGTAATCGGGGAGTCGTAACCGGTAAAGGTGAGACTGGCTTTCCAGACACACGCGTCAGTGATAAAGTTGTCGGTAACTCCAATGTCAAGGAGGGGCCGGAACTTGGTTGTAGACGCACCAAGGGTGGTGGCAATAAACTTGAGGCGGAAGCAGGATGAGTAGGCGGAGGAGATGATGGCGTTAAGGTGGCATTATTCGGTGCCTAATCTGACAAGCCGATCGTGTCAGGCTTGTTCCTTAACAACATCAGAGAAGGTGACAAAGGATGGATTCCGGAGAAGGGTAGAGGGACATGTACGAGTGGGAGGTTGGGAGCGGCGTCAAACGACGTGGGTTGCGACGCCTGGGGATCGTCCGGTGGAAGGTGCGTCACCAATTAGGGAGGGGGCAGATAAATTTTCGATGCCGACTGGGTCATTGGTGGGAGAGAGGTCGTCACCGATGGGATGGCCGACAGACTAGTCGTCGATGTCGGGGCAGTTTCGTGGTGATCATGGGGACAGTGTTCAAGTGGAGGAGGGGCCGGGAGTGGCGGGTGAGGAAGCGGCGGGTTGGGGGGCCGTGGACCTGGGTGCCTGACTTGTGAACTATCTAGTATTTGGACAACTTGTCTATTGATGTCCTAACTGTCGGCAACGGAAACATTCACCCTTAGCGTGGAGGTAGGTTCGCTCCTACGGCGTGAGTTTTGTGAAACGGGTTGGGTGATTGTTGATAAGGGGACAGCTGGTGCGTTCTCTCTTTTCCATCCACATAAGGTGGATCGCGGAGAGTTCGTCGGAGGAGAGCGATGTGGTGTCTAGTGGGTCGGAGAGGGTGTCGAGGTCGGGGGGCGGACTCGTCCGAGGAGGCAAAGAGAGAGGTTTCGTTCCTGTTGTTATGAAAGAATCGTGGACGGGGTGGGGCGGATGTGAGTGTGTCCTTGTACAGAGTGTGGAATTTGTCCAGGTGAATGGTGCGGTTGAAGAGATCGGAGAGGGACATCGGGGGGTCGTGGACGAGGGAGGTGGCGAGGTCCTTGCAGCATCCTCATTTGAAGCGGGAGATGAATGCGACATCGCTGACGTAGTCAAGGGGGATGTGTTGCCGCAACGCACGGACGTATTGGACAAAACGGTCGGTCGGGCTGTTCTATCGAAGGCAACAAAGTTGCTCAAAGTAGTCGTCGACCGTCTTTTGCGGTCGGGATGTGCAGGCGATGAGGTTGACCCACCCAAGGAAGGAATGGGGTTCCGCGTTTGCTTCTTTGCGATTAGCTCGTTCCATGTACCACCACCGAGTGACGCCCTCCTGTAACTTGGTGTTGGCAATAGGGAGTCAGTGTGTGACAGGGACGTTGTGGAGGGAGAAAGCATCGTAGAGTTTGCTAAGACGAAGACGTCCTCGTGGGGAAGGCCGGTAAAAGGGGGGATGTCCATTGGTCGGAAGGATAGGGGAATGTTACCCGTTAAGGATGTTGTGCCGGCGAGGGTGTTGAAATCAAGTTTGGGTGAGGAGGACGATACCCAGGCGAAATCGGTGGTGGGGTTGGTCGGGAGGAGTGTGGATAGTGGATGGAGTTAAGAGAAGTTTTGACAGGGGCGGAATAGTCGACGGTTGTGCGACGGCGGGGGTTGTCGTCTTGGGCGGTGGGGTGACCGTGCTGGAGGTGGAGGTGGAGGAAGGCAGGGGTGTGGATGGCGTGCTAGCGGAGAGGGTGGTGGATGTGGGGGCGGAGTATAGGTGAAGGGTGGTGGAACAGGAGGTGGGTGAAGGGTGGTAAAATAGAAGGTGGGGGATGGGGACATGGTGGTGACGATCTGGATGGCGGGGGAGGGGGGTGGGGACGTGGCGGTGACGATCTGGATGGTGGGGGAGGGGGGTGGGGATGTGCTGGTGACGATCTAGATGGCGGGGGAGGCCTGTTGTTGTTCGACGGTGGCTATCAGTTGGGAAAGGCTGGAGACAGTGGAGAGGAATACTTGGAGGGAGTTGAGGATGGCTTGCATGGTGGTCATGAGGGAGAGGAGGTAAAAGGAGTCACTGGGGACCTCATGGCGGGAGCCTGTTGACCAATGAGTTATCGACGGAGGCTGTCGACGGACTGGGTGTTGATGGAGGACATATTGATGCTAGATTCTGCGATCATCGTGAAGGAAACGGCCGAAGTGGTGGCGGTTACTGGAGAAGCGGGCGGTGATGAGATGGAGGCAACTACGGCAGCGGTAGCAGTAGCGAGCTAAGAGTTCTTCGTTTGGCGTCGCATGCCCGGGGGGGAGGTTGGAGACTTTTATCCTCAAAACAAAGAATTAACGAAATTTTTCTAAGAATAATTGGTGAAATTCGAAACGGTATTTTGCTGGAATTTTACAAAAAGAAGATATGAACATTTCGAAAAACGGTGATTAATTCCAAATAAACTTTAATAAAGAGATTAATTCAGTCATGAATTAATTGAATTTATTCAAAATTCATTGAGGAGTTAAAAATAACAAAAAAAAAAAAAGTACTTCCAAATTATACCAAAAAATATATAAAAGAGAATTTTGAAAAATAATTGTGAAAAGGAATTAATTGATCATGATGTATTTCAAGAACAATTCCAAAAATAAAATTAAAATATACAAGAAAAAGAATTAATTATTTTCGAATATAAAAAAAGATATGTCAAAAAAAAAATCAATTAATTCGAACGAATGACAAAATTTTCAAGAACGAATTAATGAAGAAGTAGTTTCGAATTTCGAAAAAGAAAAGTTAAGAAAAAATTAGTTGATTCTAAAGTATTTGCGAATTAAATATATATATATATATATATATATATTCGAAAAGGAATCAAGAAGAAGTGTTGAAAAAGAAGTAATTAATTCTAACGTATTTCTAAATAAAAATTTGAAAAAACATTAATTAGTTGCGAGGCAAAAGGCCTCTCTAAGCCCCACTAGGCCCTGTTATCAGCAAGGTCGGCCACCCTACTAGGTGAAGGCAGGCCCGATCAAGGCTTATTTTGGACTACTACGCAACTGGGGAAAATTCAGGCAGTTGCGCAACGCCTCTTGGTTGGAAGCGCCCAGGCCCATGCTACCTTTCATCGTATGTAATTGAGGCAGGCCCTAGGCCGGATACACAACATGGACCGAACAAAGGCTGCGGGCAGTTGGGTGCTGGTAACCACCACAAACCCTGGGCCTGTCTCCTTTGGACAGAGGCTCAGCCTCGTGGGGCCTACAGGAAGCTTCTAGGTCGGGGCCCAATACCGGATTACCGCACGCAGCAGCAAGCCACTTCGATATAGGGAAGGGTCTGCCCACACATTGGACATTCGGGCACTGGCTGCATGTTGCGCAAGCGTTGTTGCGCTAACGCTACGCAGCGCTCGCGCGCTCACAGGCGAGTTGGAAGGAGCAGGCAGCCATAGCCGAGCTGCGCTGCTGTATGTTGGATGGGGCGCATGGTGGTCCTTGGGTGCATGTGGCATCTATGAGTTGAGGAACAAGGTTGTGAGTGATACAAGAGACATAACTCGTGCTTGAAGCATACGACATTGGCCAAGATCTGCTCATACTTCGGGGAGTTGTTGACGTCACCAACGACATTGTAGTTAGGCTAGATAGGATCTGCCATTTATAATCTGGGCGCCGAGCGCCAGATGGGATGTCGACATTGTTCCTTTGTTGATGATGATGAGACTACTCGAACATTGTCACTTATGAGCTTTTGTTGTACTAATATTTGGTGGGACTCGTGATGCAATTCTGCTTTTGGTTCGAGGTCACGACTATCTGGTCTCATGTGTACAATGCTGCTTGGTTTCTCAAGTTCGCTATCGCTCATTTTCCTTGCAATATGGTATCAGAGTTGTGATACGGTGCGCTCATCTGGCGCTTGTCTTGCCGTCTGCTGAGCGAGTGGTCGTGGGATGATTGTAGTGAGGAGGGTGAAGGCAAGTAAGGCAACCGAGGAAAAGAGGGGTATCACCAGGAAGGCTAATAAGTGTTGAATATTGGGTGTTCGGAGTGTGATGAGAATTATCCGATGTGCGATTGATGCTGAGCTGGAACGGTGGTGTGATGCTGGTTGTGTCGAAGCAGCAATTGGTCATCACAATCGGCATCGGGTCATCTGGTGAGAATATCTCTTGTTGAAGGCAGCTATTTTGAGGTACGTTGCACCTGACCTTATCTACCCTCTTCGACACTTCTTACCATGAGGATGTGTGTTTTGTCTTAAGAAGTTAAGAGTCCTCTCATGTCAGAAGTCGTGTACGCTCAACCTTGAGAATCGTGAGTCTTCACGTGGAGCATCTGGAAGGACAGGGCGGTGCTATCTGAAGGGCCCTGGACGAAGCACTAGGTCACAATCACCATGCCAATCCACCGGGAGTAGAGCACGCATGCTTTGCTGCTTTGTCCTTTGTCTTCTCGTTGCACTATAGATGCCATTAGATGGGTTCTGAGGGGCAGGCCAACCCTATGAGAAAGACGAGTATCAGGCGTCTATAAATAAACACCGGCGGGGGCCTTCCATTGGTTGTGATCGCCGTCCTGTTTGTGACGTTAAATAATTCATGAGGACTTCGGGGGCCGTCCATAAAAATGCCTCCTGATCAGCCAATCGGTCGGTGTAATGCTCGTTGCACACGAGGATAAATACGGTGCAGGGCTGGCCAGCTCAGCAGGACTCGGGGCACAGGGGTGGGCCGTGTGCACACCTTCAGACACGCATGCTGTTTTGGATGGCTCAGGGACGTTGACGACAAGAGACATTCAGGGAGAATTGAGGGAGGGGTAGATGCAGATGATAAGTTTGAGCAAGATTCCATTCTGCAAACAAACCCAACAAATGATTCTAATTTTATTTTGATTAGTTAGATGTATAACCATTAACATCTGACAGACAACATAATTAGAACTGTTTTTTGCTCATGGTGCTTTCTGTTTGCGAACTAGTCAACGTCAAAGTAGTTTCGTTTGTAGGAATCTGAACTTACCTGTTCGAGCCAAATGTGTAGTCTCTAACATAGCCACCGAGTATTTTTTATTTATTTTAAATCCGGTCTGTACATCATGTTGCGGTAGGCATCGAGAGTGTCCTAGTGCAGATAGTGTACAGTGTTGTAACCTATGAGCGACAGGGAGGAAACTAGAGAGGACGATCGGATCCTGCGATCAGCAAGACACCCGATAGCCCACTTGGCATCAGAACCAGAGGGCGACGTACACCTGTTCTGCCAACAGAGGGAGAGACAATAGCATCGGCGGAAGGCTAGGGTCGCAGAGGCAAGCAGGGCATTCACGAGCGAGGTCGCCACCTCATCAGCCATGGCATCTGCCGCGCAGAAGAGCTCGCAAGCAAGTAGTTCAGGTTTTGTAGGGTCAATGGTCACACAGACCATGAATCAGTCCACTGGCGTTATGCCAAGCCAGCCGTTAGTTTTGACCCCCAAGGAGGTTGCCATACAGCGAGCAGCTATTAGTGAGGCACAACTACAGCAGACCTTAGGAGAGATTAAGGCAGAGAAAGAGAAGATGATAAGAACAAGAGTCAGGATGCAGCGGAAACAAGCGGGCGTCAATGAGTTAGAGGGCATGGATCTGATGCACATGGATGCCGATGTTAGGACCGGTCCGTCCTGCTAGATGTAGTAGAAATACAGGACCATCAGATGAGTCTATTGCAAGACATCCAACGGAGTCTGGCCGAGTTGGTCGGGTGAGCACAGACAGCTCCATCGCCGTCCGGGCCAGGTGCCTGGCCTGTTGTACATCCTCCTCCTTTCGTCCCACCGGTGACTGGAGTATCCCTATATATTTCTCCAGCATCGGTCTAAGCCGCTTCCCTAGGTATGCCGCAAACATGAGGGTTCTTAGCAGGTCCTAGTATACAAGTTCATGTACAGACAATATACTCTCAAACTCCGTCGCAGGTTGTCGTAATAGGGCAGCCTGCTGTCTCGCAACCTGCACAGTCGTAGGGTACACAGCCCCAGCAGCAGATAGTGCAGCACCCTAGTCCCCAAGGTCCACAACCTAGAGTGGAACAGGTGCCGAGACAAACTCAGTGGGTTCCGAAGACGGTCATCGCCTCTTCCAAACCTTTTTCAAGGGACAAGAAGGGCGAAGACCTTGATATATGGTTGAGGTCAGTGCCAGTCTATGTCAAGTGTAAACTTACCTTGCCGGACAAAGAAGTGTTTGTGGCTGCCTCCTATATAGAGGGGAGTGCAACAAGATGGTTGAGTGGTTTAGTGCAACTACAAGGATACGGTCATGACTTCCGCGCTTGGGAGTTTACCAGAAATTGGATGACTTCCTCAAGCTGGTGGAAGAGAGGTGGCATGATCCTCGAGAGCCTGAAAAAGTCACTGATGCGATCCTGACTCTGAACCATAGACAGTTCAAGTCAGTAAGAGAGGCCACGGACGCAGTAGAGCGTCTGATTTGTGTCCCTGGAGTGCGATATGACCCCCAGGTTTTACTCACCTCCTACCTGAGATGTTTTCCTATGCCTCTCAGGAATCAGTTGGCAGGTGAGGCCAACATCAACATGCACAACTTCCCCTCGTTCAGCAAGAAGGCCCTATACCTAGAAGCAAAGATAGGGCATGGTCAAACACCCACGACAGATGGGAGGAAGAAGTCACTGCCTCCCAACTCGAAGGCAAAGGGTCGCATAATGTTTGTTGACAACGATGGTTCTACCATTCAGTTGGAAGACGACCTCCAGGGGGGGGTAGGTTTAGAAGCACGCAGCTACGAATCCCCATCGGCGGCAGCCATCCGCGGACAAGTCCACGGCCGCGCGACTTTGCGGCTGCATGGCGGCCAGTGGGGAGTGGGGTTTGGGATTCGGGAAGCGCCATGGGGCGGCGCAAGCCCAGCCCCACCCCCTCAAACAAAAAAACATACCAAAAAGGTTGAAAAAACTAATTTTTGGGTAGGGGTGTTTGGGTGAGTGAAGGTATTTAAAAAAAAAAAAAAAAAAAAAAAAAAAAAAAAAAAAAAAAAAAA